>BQKZ01011807.1:0-14906 GCA_036244855.1 Temnopleurus reevesii | reverse complement strand
AGGACATCTGATGCTAGGGGGTGGAACTTGACGAAGTAGATTTTCTCTTGATGCCCTGAAATAGAATATGCAAATTTCAATTGTTGCTCTTAATTGCAGCATCAATTAGTGTTAATGTACAATTCTTTAATCTTGTAATTATAACAATGCCTTATACAGACAGAAAACTGATTTTAAATGTTCAGTTCAGAAGCAAATAAAGCTTACTTTAGATTGAAATGATATGATATGAAACACTACATTAGACAATCAAAACTATAAATGTTTTGGCTGTTGGATTTAACGTTGGAGGAAAACGAGCCTTCGATTATAGCAGAATCTTTAAAAATAAACTTGAGTGTTCAATGCGAAGGGCAGAGGTGATTTTTAAAATGATTTATCAACTTGGTACTAATCATGAATTAAAAATCTTTGGTAAATTAGTTTAGTTTAGTTTCGTTTAGTTTAGTTTATTTAAACCATATCAAAGACAACATATATAATGTATAAAAAGCATAAATCACAGAATGATAGGTTAGGGACCCCAATGAAGCACAGCTTGAGGACGGGGCCCCTTCACAATAACAGTATACAGTAGTTATAAGATGACATTAGTAAAATAACTTGAACATATGTACAAAAATTAATTAATGTGATCACATCAAAAGCCCCAACTGAAAAGTAATGAATTAATTTACCTCTGAGATAAAAATCTGGTTCTGTGAGCATGTCTTCAAAGCCCTCTTCAGGGAACGTCCAAAGACGGATCTTTGCATCGTCGCAACAAACGGCAAGTCGACAATCATTGAATGGATCCCATGCAAAATCCATCACCGCAGAGCCGTTCTGAATGGTAGGTACCCCCGTCTCAGGTAGTTTGCCTGGCTGGTTGATCTGGGTTGAGGGGTGGGTTAACAAGTGAAAAAAGGTTGCCAGTCTACATTGGATAATACCTACATGTAAGTATCAAGGCAGTCACTTTTGGTTGACAGTTTTAACATCACAAGGTGTTTGAGTAAAATATAACAGGGAAAATTGATTGAAAGCAAATTATGGAAAAGTTTCACCAGACTGCTGAAAATACAAACTGAATAAAGTTTTCAAGTGACATTAGAAAATTATTTCATACACCTGTGACAGTTTTGGAGTCCTAGGGTCCGACAACTTCCTCATTTCAAGATTATATTAAGAAGGCTGTAGACCTTTGACGCTAAAACTGTCACAGGTAATCAGTTTAGTGATTATAGAAATTCATTCAATTTGGATTGAAAGCAAGTTTAGTCATTCTTCATTAAATATGGAAAAGTAAACAGGTATTGCTACAGAAAGTATTGTCCTCTTTTTAATCAGGCAAATAAAAGGATACAATTTCATGAAAGCATTGACATTGGTCAAGTGTAAAAAAAAAAGAGAAAATGTCTTATGGTAAGAAAAACCACAGTACTTCAGGTTTATTGAGTGACTATGAAATGTAAATTTTTTTTTTACTTACATCAAGAACATTGAGCAGACCTCCCCCGCCTGATAGTGGTACCAATGCCCACTTCTTGTTGGCATGGAAACCATCACATTCTCCAAACACGTTGATGCTGGCATTACGAATGTTGAAGATGTGGTCCTTCTTTTGGCCAAGTGTAACCTGGTAAATCAAATCAAAATATAAGTTGAAACTACATTCAATTATCTACCGTAGTATAATGCGGGTGCTACAAAAATGTTTTTCACCACTTGCACAGTCGGGCAACTAAATTTTTAAATCACTTGTCAAACCAAAGTTTCTCTTGACTATTGATGGTTGATGCTTCTTGAAAAATTACTTTAAAACTGCAACTTGCCCAATTAGGCAAGTGGGCAATTTATTTGCCCATAATAAAGCTAAATTTGGTTGCCCTGGGCATGCGGGCAAGTGGGTATGTACAAAGTAGCACCCTGTACTGTAAACAGGAGAATTAGGGAGTAATCAATTCTTGTGATAAAGACGTTAAGGAAAGGTAATTCAGCGCCCAAGATGGTGTCATCATATTTATATTAGTAATAATTCTGTGTAAGTTATACATGATTTATCATGTTTCAGAGTGGAAGGCTTGGTTTTATTCATTCAATGTGATTACTACCATGTGAATATGAATTATCATTTATGTGTCAACTAAAAAGAATATAATTTTTATATCTTGATATCACATCAATAGAGAAAGATGTGGAGTTCATTCCATTTTAAATAGAACAAAGATCAAAATTGCCTTTATAAAAATAAATCTCCCCCCAAAAAGTTATGGACAGTTTTGAATTCTCAAGACCTTCTAAAAGTCTTTATTTCTATTTCTGTTTCTATTCATTACTTCTTTTTCTTCCTCTGATTAAAAAGTAATGCTCACATGTAAATGCCTGAACTTTGATGTCTGAGCCATTGTAAATTTCTTCTTTGGCGATGTGTTGTTCGCGTTGGAGGCTTCTGCTGCTGGTGTACTGGGGGCATTGCTGGACACTGTGTTTGAGACATTAGATGCAGGGGAGGCTGATGAGGTAGGTTTGCTCGTTGACGAGGGTGCTGGATCTGATGCTGATGATTCAGTTGGCATGGGATCCTATAGGAGATAGATAATTATTCCTATAGATAAGATCGCAGGATGTTAATAAGGAATCAGGGGTGGTATTCTGAAAACTATCTTTTGTCTTGTATATTTGTATGGTCCCAAAACATTATACATATAGATCAGCTTTGGGAGATATGGCGCTTCAGATATATCACTACTTTGTGAGCTGCAGTGAAAATATTACCATAATGCAGTTCTTTGATAGCAAATTAGAGCATTTTCATAGTTTGTTTGGATAAGATTGACCCAAAAATTATTGCAAAATAAATATGACCTGCATAGTCCAACATGCAAAATGAATGTTAATTCTCACTCCCAACACAATACCACTGGGTGCTCCATTCAGTTTGGCCCATGTTGGCCAGCATGCCGCAGCATTCCATTCATCCAGCGCTCTGTAGGAATAACAGCTGATTTACATTTGCAAACTAAAATAAGCCTGAATACCTGCGAAAACTTCTGAATTTTGTACACACTTATATTTATGCATGTAAAGCAACAGTACTGTGAATATATCAGCTCCTTCCACATCAATTTGTGCTTCCTGACCATCACCAATCTATATTTTTTATACAAGCCATGGGCTATGATAATTGCTGCACACTTTGCTGCTGGCCATATACGAAATTACGTAAATCCCCTTTTCTCTGTCAAAGTCTCACCTGCTTTTGAATCGATGGAGCATCTCCCCCTGCCTGATTGGACGGAGTGGAGACAGCTGCTTGCTGATTGGCTGGTTTCTTTGGCTTCTTAGCTTTCCTCTTGTTCGGATCAAGGCTCATTCTGGCAAGCTTTAGAAAAAAAGTTTTGATGAAATATCTTTTTATGAAAACAAATCATGAGTGATATGAGATTGATATTTTTAACTCGGCCCATTTTTCAATTTTGATATAAGATCTTTCCCTTTCCCTGGATGAGCCTCATTTCGGCAAGCTTTGGTAAAATAAGAGTAAAAATAAATAATACCTGATGAATATATATCCCTATTAGATAAGATTTAGGTTTTGTATCAAACTCAGCTTGATTTCATATATGATGTTAGGATTAGTCTTCAATTTACATGTAAACAACATTGATAACATAACAGAGAGTTCAAAGTATCCTGTTCGTTGCTATTGTTGAATGATAGAGACTGTAATTCTAATATGTGCTAATTACCCGAATCCTTATCTCGATTCTGATTTGAATACATATACATTGCTGTAAATCCATCATTGAAATGCATTTATTCCTCAAAATAATGTAACAGTCGTAAAACTTTACAAAACTTGATATTACCTACAGTAATATTTCAAGGAGTAAAAAAAAAAGAGAATAAAAGTGATGCACTATAAGTGTCATCTGGCTTTTAATTCTTATTCCAATGAGTGATGAAAAAATATTGTGGGGTAGTAAACTCGTGACAGGGGTGGTTTATATAACTTTTAAACAAAATTAAAAAAAGATTGTCTATCAGATTCTGCAACAAAAACTATTCTACTTTTTCCTGAATTACGTTTTAAAAAACAGGAAAGAAATCTCAGCCATGGAAAAAAAACTGATTTCTAAGTGCAAAAGGGTTAATACCTGTGCGTTCCCTCCAGCAAGCCATTGACTTGATGACAGGGCTGCTTCATCATCAGTAGTATCAGGAAACAATTCAGGGTAGAACATGGTGTGACTCTGTGGATAAGAAATAAGAAATCCTTTAAAAATATCATCCAAAACCAATATGAATGCAAACCAAGACCAAGAGGTATATTAGGCAGAATAGATATACAGTGTAAATCACAAATCTTTGCTGTATAATAACACTATAAATGCCCTACACAATAGCTGATCCAATTATTACCAGCATTTGTTTGGCAAGGAAATTTTTACTTCTACTGTTCCTATACATGAAGCTTGATAAAATTGTCAACATATATTTTTATATGCTTTGCAATGAGTAGATACAGGTCTATGAGTTACAACGCAATTCAACATCATTCCCATTAAGCACACGGCACACATTACAACTGGCTAACATTCGATTTTAGAAGAAAGTGTAAAAGTATCTCTCAGAAGCATTCTTATACATATAAAATCTTTGATCGAGGTCCTGGATTGTAAGCCAGCCTTAACGTATTCGGTGGGCTTTCAAAATCAATTTTTCGATTTACTTATTTTATCATATTCTTGGACTCAGTTCCTCTAAGAATTTGAAAACTATTACCAACCAATTTGTTGTTCTTTTCTACTTGTAATTAAAGGCTGACTTACTTTTCTAGGTACTTCGACCTTGAGAGGTATAATGCCTTGCTGGGTAAGCTGGAGTATTCTAGCGACCTCACATGACATCACATCAACTACCTTCTTAGGGACGAGACACATTCCCTTTAGCTGCTTCTCACTGCCATATGTGGTACCTAAAGAGGATAAATTCTTCAAGGTGATATTTGGTACTTGCAACTACAGAAAGTAAATCATTAATAAAGAAAGTAAATAATGGAAAATGTTGACGTAGAATGGAAAAAGTTGATATTGAGTACTAAAAATGAATGATATAGTGTACATGCGGAGGAGTTTATAAACTCCTTTTTGAGCTTTTTCTATACACTTGTGTGTTCACTTCATTTCCTTTCCATCTTATTTGTGATTACATGCAAGATTCTGCTAGGATTGAAAGCTCTTTTTGACTTTGAGTTTATAAACTGTTACAAAATGAGTTAGGAGAGAGTTGCAATTTCTTTTTTTTTTTTTTGCAATGCACAAAAACAGAAAATACTTGTTGATAATCATCAACAAGGTGAAATATAATAGCTTCATTCCATGAGAATACAGCACAGACTGGAAACTTTTGAAAAAGTATCATTGAATGACAAGGTAATGGAATGATAAAGAATAATTCAAAAGTAGTATTCTTACAATCTGTGAATTGCGATGCTTTGTCGGGAGCTTCAAAGATCCCTATCCTCTGGTCACCCTGAAAGAAAAAGAGAGAGAAGAATCATTTTAAAAGGGCAATTCCATAAAGTACAAACATCTGACTCATAACACATACATGGGCAATTACACAAATCGTTATGCATGGGGCCTTTAACATAAAAGAGGCAAATAAAACTTCTAATACATATCAATTATCAGTCTTTGACAAAACATGTACCATAGAGATGGTCCTAATTCGATTAATTCTATTTCTTGCATATTACAGGCCCTTGTTATGGTGAAAATGATTCCTCTTTTCAAAGATATGCACTCCCTTGAATATCTTGGAACACTGAGATCAGACATCGAGGGAACTTAGATGTAAGAGCTCTGAAGAAAATGCATAAACTTTCAGTTTTAGACATGCGGCGGCAATATTTGTTTATCAGAACATTTCCAACCAATTCTCTATACTGTACTATTGATTTGATAAAGCTCAGATTATGTGCAATCAAAATTTTGTCATTCTAAATGCACATAGCATGTTTGACCAACAATGTTTGTTAAGTTCAGACAATGCAATGACTTGGAGTATTCATTTTACCTTTCCACCAAGGAAAATGAGTTGTGTGTCAGGATCATAGAGTGGCATCAGAACTCTGAAAGATAAAAAAAAATAAATTTATTATTACTAATAATGATCGTAATAACTATATACATTTATGTGCACTTTCTGATAATTACAACTCAAGGCGCTACAACACATTACTTCATATAAATGTTATGCTTATTTATTTCCTATTTCATTTTCAGCCTGTTGCTGAGGATTTGGAATATTTATTTTACCTTTTGTAATCCAACAAAAATCATTAATCTGCCATTGATATGTGTGATGAAAGGGTATATTCAGAGCATGAAAGTAACTCAAGCCAATACTTTTATCAGAAATGTATACTGGTCCTCTTTATTTCTCCCCATACTGACTGCCCTCAATGGCTATCTCCATAATTTTTGGCACTTTTCCCCTTTTTTTCCATTTGTCTGTAGTCTTGGAGACGCAGCAACACTTTGGTGCGCTCATGCATATACATAATTTTATCCCACTAGCGAGCCATGCTGTAACTCCGCACACTATGAGCAGCAGGGAAAAAGGACTGGGACATAGTGAATAACTTCTTTCAAGCATTCACTATAGCTTCATGATCACAAAAAAAAGGTCCCAGGTCCGAACCTTGTTCAACATTTTCCCACTGAAGGAGAAGGATGGAAATTTCTTTTGTGTCCATCTGGCTTATTGTTAATGCTTGAATGGAGATTGTCTACTTTGTCCAAGGCCTTTGTCCCGTCTTCTCACAGGGACATTGTCCAGCATGGCTTTTCACTATTGTACAAGGGATTGTGCTTAATCAAATGGTGGTATTGCTCGTAAAATATTGAGTTTTATTTTATTTTGAAGGTGTACTTACCCTGTTGCTTCTCCTAAATTCATTGAAATGCAAGCTCTTCCAAAGTTCCTTGAATCATATACACACACTTCCCTGCTACGGCTCTGATGGAATAAACGTAAAATAGGAATAATTTGTGGTTTTTGCAAATATCAATGTGATAGATATTTCTGTGTATAAAAATTGTAGGGAATTCACTGATTTTCAGACCTTTCCACAGATTGGCAAGTTATTTTCATGTTTTGAAAGTCTATAGGCATTCTAATGATCATAAATTTAGCAAATTCATGTTAAAATTTGCAAAAATTAAACCTCAGCAAAAATTTCAGCCTATACAATTATACTTTCCACCTCACTATATTTCTGTCCTTCAAAGGTATTATGAAATAATATTTAAACACAATACATTGCTACCGGCACACTGCCTTAACAAACAATTACAAGAAACCAAGGGTGGACAAGTAACAATGAATCTGAATAGAATATCCGTAAACATATCAGTACATTAGGGTCTCTTTAGTGAAATTGTCATTAATCATAGTTTTTATTATATCAATGTGTACATCTGTTATCTCTTTGAGCACATCTGATTGTAATATCAAATACTACCGAAGTGTTATAACTATAAAATTGTTATAATATGCGTTATAGCACATAAATTGTTTCTGACTGACTGTATAGACAGGTTTTGAAACATCCTACTTTTTATATTTTTTAAACATTTTTGTGTCACCTTTTTGTGCAATGTATGCCAGCAAATTTCCTGGAATTTGATTGCTTGATATCTCTTCATGAAGAAGAGTTCATTTCAAGCATCCTCAAGTATATATATTATTCACGACAATATTTTGAAATTCTGGCGCAAACCAGCCAAACTGATAATTTTCTTTTCTAGCAATATGATGCTTTAAATATCCATCATTCGTATTTCAGCAGATACTCTGGCTGTCAGCATAGTATATAATAGACAAAAGAATGAAAACAACAAAAAGAATACTGCAAAAAAAAATGAAAATAGAAATAAAGAAAGAAAACACTTACACTATTGAACCCTGTTGAGAGAATGTAATCCCTGTCGCCCAGCCAGCAGACACGCGAGTCTCGTATGTTGGCATGACCTTTTGTTTCCTATACATGATCAAAATAATATCAAAACAAAGAGAAATTATACGAGTTTAGTGATTTCTTCAAGTGCTATCTCAAGAGTCATATTTTGTGAGTGGAAAGTTGTTTTATTTAGCATGCTTTATTGCTTACAAGGGGAAGTGAAGGAATTTTTAAAAAACTAAAATGTGTTGATAAAAATAATGTTGAAATCAAAAAATTATACATTTGGTTCATTTTCCTGAAAAGCAAAGATGCCATTTGTACATAGATAAAACGATCCAACTCCCCAAATAACATCAATCATATAGTGTTGATGTTAAATTCATTACCATACTATAATAAACAACAATCTATAAGTGATGTGTAAAAATGAAAACTCACAACCTTAATTGTACCTTATGTACTCATGTACCTTAATTGAGCAAAAATGATTTCATTCTGTATCATCTTTTTTTTTTAATAACTAAATTTGGCTGTACTAAAGGTTTATCAAAGTCAGAAACAAGTGGCTCTTTGTAGAACAAAGATGGGAGCTTGAAAATTCTGAAATAATGCAGTGTATCAGTTCCAGTATCACGAGGGCCTCACCATCTACAAAGTCAAAGAGTTCTGGACTTACTGATGCTATACTGCTAGTTCTTGGATCCACGAGCCTTATCTTCTTATCTTTTGCTGTGGTAGCTAGTAGGGTTCCATCTAGTTTCCAACTAATGCCCTGAAGTTGGTCTTGGGATACATCAATAGCTATCATTGGTCAATAAAAGGATGAAAATGAAAAGGATGAAACAAAAGATGTAATACAAAAGTGAAAAACAAAGGTGTGATACTAATGGGTCTAAATCTAGCGCAATCTTCTTGTCTCTTGCTTTGGTAGCCAAGAGGTTCCATCTACCTTCCAACTGATCCCCTGAAGTTGGACTTGGGAGACATCAACAGCTGTCATTAATTAGTAGGTAGAGTGAAAAGGAATAGCATTAAAACAAGGTGGTTGGTAAAGCATGTACCGTACATTGTAAGAAGCATATCATTTCGGTGAGGGAGAAATCTGATAAACAAAAGCTTGTCTTCTGCACATTTTCAGAAATCTGAAAAAGACAAGGTGAAGATATACTTCATAGTAATCATATATAATGGGATTATGGGAAAATGGTTGAAACATTGACCACATCTCTAGGAAAATAATGCAGCCTTTATCAATCAAAACAATGAGCAGCATATGGTTCCGATTCTGACTGGGATAAAATGTTAGATTCTTGCCGAATAGAATATCAATTCATGAATTACATACAATTTGGCCTAGCAACGTATTTTAAGATTGGCCTCCAGTAGGTCTGACCACATAGCAGATGTCTTGATTTTTAATTATAAAGTATATAAAATACATAAATACGCATCTTGGTTTGCATGCGATGCAAAAAAAATGATCAAATGCTAAAACGGAATGGGAAAGATCACATATATCTAGAACCAGAACTAAATGAGAACAGATGATTGTGAACTTGCATTGATAATGAATTAGTCATATTGCCATTACAAGCTACAAGATCAATCAACACTAGCTGTCACAACAGACTATGTAGGTGATAATCATTATGAGTCATATGCTATTGATATATTCCTGGCTAGGAGAGGACAAAAGGCTGTGTATCAAAGCAATTAAAGAGCAATCAAATGAGGCACATTCCTGAACGTACATGTATGGGATCTATGGATCAAATTTATACTGTCCCTATACATGCATTGAGCATGCTAAATATGAAAAGTTATCAGATTTACAATCACATATTAACACAACCTACATGCATAACCCTTGTTATGAGTCATATGCTATTTTTAGATTCCTGGCTGGGAGAGGACAAAAGGATGTGTATCAAATCAATTAAAGGGCAATCAAATGAGGCACATTCCTGAACATATGGATCAAGTTAATAATGTCTCATATGCATTGGATGATGCCAAATTTGAAAAGTTATCAGATTTACACCGATTCACATATTAACGCAACCTTCATAGCCCCCTTTTTTAAACTATAATGATACGTGTTTACATTTTCTGTACTGAACAAATACTACGTAAATTAAATTTCACTCTATTAAAAACTGGGTCTGCCCTTAAAAAAATTGTGAAAATAAAAGCAGAAATATAAGAGGAACTGATCAAACTAAGTTTGAAACAAATCTGACAGTAAATATTAAAAAGGTTGTGTAGAAAATTCCAATGATATACACTGTAATTCACTGGTGATTTTTAATGCAAATTGGCAACTCTTGGTCACTTTTTATGACGTATGTCATGCACCTCGCGACTGCTAATTTATGACTTACAGTATATTGTGTTTCAAAATTTGTTATAACCCTTAAATACATAAAGCAATATTCTGAGTTACGAATGCTACATGTACACATTTCATGAAATAATGACTAATGAAAAAAAGGATGGAATGACTTTGAATTTTTTTATTGCATTTTCTTACCTAAAGCTTCCTGTTCCTTTGCCAGGTCATATATCTTCACTGTCGTGCTCACTGAAACAGCTAGGAGATCAATAGCTGTGGGGTGGAACAGCACATTCTCTACTCTCCTCTCTCCAGGTTGGAATGTACACCTAGGGCCTTTTACACCTTCTGCAAACCCTCCCTCTGGAAGATCCCACATTTTAACCTGAAATAAGGCAAAGGTAAAAGAAATCATTCTCATCGCAAGAAACACTTGAATCCCCTTCTTTAAAAGATAAATGAAACGTCTAATTAATGACATCATTGATAAAAAGTTACTGAATTCTGTCAGTACATCAGACTTTTACAATATTTCAAAATTAGCTGATGCACAATCCTTTATTTTATAGAGAATTCATATGTTTTATCATGCGCTTAATAAAAATTGAATTACTATTATATTATTATTTGTATTGTCTTTTTTTATATACTTTACTGAAAATGAATTGAAATCGATATATAAAATTTCGTTTAAAACGTTGCCAATTAAGATTCTGTCTTTGTGACAGTGCATTTTTTTATAGATATTTTTTCTTTAACCAGACAAGAGTCCATCATTTTTTAGTGGAATTTGTCCACTCAATATAACCTAAAACTCTCTTACCATTTTATCCTCTGAGCACGTTGCGAGAAGATAGTCATTGAAAGGAGAGAAGTCTAAATCTGTGACTAGTGATGAATGGGCATGGTGCACATACAAATTCCCTGACTGCCGACCAATGGCGTTCACATCCAATAGTCCGACGCTACCTCCACCTAACAAGAAACAGCAAAATATGAATGTTTAAATCATGTACAAATTATATATGAATACATTGAAGTATTAGTGAAGGAGTTGCCCTACGGAAATCAAACTATTAGGAATAAATAAATTGATAAATGTAAATCATGAATTGCCATAATTTTATTTTCCAGACAAAAAGAAAGCAAATACCTCACTCAATACTTCATAAAGTGCACATATCAATATTGATATTGTAACAAACTAATTTTCTTTGAAAATATTAACTTGTTCTTTTGCGATATCAAGAATTTTTACTGAACAGGTGTAAAATCTTACTACCTGTAGTTGGCAAGAATTCCTTTGAATCATTTCTTCTCTGAATTTTGTATTTCTGTCTAATCCTTCTTTTCTACTCACTCTATTCTGTTTCAAACATTCTCTCACATTCATTTCAGAGTTGTCTTAAAAAATATTTTGGTCTAGAATTTCTTTTTTACAAACACATTTGTGCACAATAAAATGCGGTTGTATACATTCACTTTTGACAATTCAAGGATCTATCAGTACCAGCATGGTGAGATTAAATTGCTCACTTAAATGGCAAAATTAGATTTCATGTGAAATATAATATCAGTATAACATTATCACATAAAATATTTGTGTACAAAGAAGCTTTACTCCTGAACGAGGAAGTATACACAACATATATTCAACAGCTTGAAATCCACTCAGTATGTTTACAAACACGATACATTTGTTCACAAAAATATTTGGTCATAAATATTTCACTTTTGACAATACTAGCATCTATCAGTACCAGCAAGGTGTGATCAAATAGCTCACTCGAATGGTAAATCTAGATTTCAGGTGAAACATAATAACATAATAATCAGTATGAAATTATCACATAAAATATTTGTGTACAAAGAAGCTTTACCCCTGAATGAGAAAGTACACAGCACAGACTTAACAGCTTGAAATCCAATTGGTATGTTTACAACCACGACACATTTGTTCACAAAAATATTTGGTCATAAATATTTCACTTTTGACAATTCAAGATCAGTACCAGCATGATAAGATCAAATAGCTCACTTGAAATGGCAAAATTAGATTTCATGTGAAATATAATATCAGTATAACATTATCACATAAAATATTTGTTTACCAAGAAGCTTTACTCCTGTATGAGAAAGTACACAGCACAGACTTGACAGTATCAAATCCACTTGGGACGTATGCGTAAAAATACTGGGCGTATTAATGTCTCCAAATTTTTATCATATAACTGTAATTTTAAATGTGGTGTCCAGATTTTGACTGCAGTGAAATAGTCATAAAATATTGATGTTTCTGTCAAAAAACATGAACATTTTAATTTCTTGTAACCATACATTCAGGATTTGGAGAGGCAGGGGGCAGAGGGGCCCTTTTAATATTGAAGAAAAAGGGCAGCCAAAGAA
This sequence comes from Temnopleurus reevesii, assembly GCA_036244855.1. NCBI lineage: Eukaryota > Metazoa > Echinodermata > Echinoidea > Temnopleuroida > Temnopleuridae > Temnopleurus > Temnopleurus reevesii. Next base: position 2,214 of record BQKZ01011807.1, on the reverse strand, counting down.
AAGTTTGTACTATATCTAAAAATTTATGGGTGGATGTAGAATTTGCCAATAGGGGATAAGGGTAATGGAAAATATATTATATTCTTCAGGGAAAAAAAGAAAGTGTTGACATTTCTAAATGATCAAAAGCTGTAGAAAAATAAAGGGGGTCTCTGCTTTTCAGGTACCCTGGATATGCCTATGATGCTACCTGCAGTTGGTTTTAAAGGGTCTCTGAGTCCCCCCCCCCCCCTCCCGTCTCCCTTCCCCCCAAAAAAATAATAATAATTATTGCTGGTTGGTAAAACTAAAAAAAAGGCGCCTCTCAAAAAAAAAATCCATGATGTTGAAAAAATGTTAAGCTTCTAAAATATTGACATTTTCACATTGGACGTTTCTCATGACAAATGAACGCACACATGTTAGAAAAAGGGATCGCGTTAATTGCGACCAAACCATTTATCAACTACTAACTCGGTAACTAGCAACTCTTATCATGCAACTTTGGATTAATATTATACACTTTTGTGATGTATAAATTGCTGTATAAGCTGAAATTTTTTCCTGGTGGTTTTATTTTCGTGAATTTCATGGTCTTGGCCTTGCAAATTTCAACTCTCAAAGATGCACATTCATATGTTTACAAACACTGTCAAAAGCGTGAAAATGACAACACATCAATGTGTCAAACTAGTCCGAAATTGCAAAAATATTTGCTTAAAAGTTTTGAAAGAAGAGATAATAAATGTCAAACTTTGTATTGTATTGCTCTACTTTGGTTTCTGAATAATTGTATCATTCTAAGTCTGTGCAAATTACCTGCTGTGTCAGCATTATATGCCATGTATGCCCCACCGGCTGTGATGTGATTGCCGCATGATGAGGGGGATCCCACACGAACATCACTTATCCATGTCTGCAAGAGGATGATGAATGAATAAATAAAATACTTAAATCTATACGCTTTTTCCAGAGGATATAAAGCGCTGCATGTAAAGGCATATATTAAACAAGCTACATTCAGAGTACAAGTATAAAGATTAGTTTTAGAATCTTTCTTGAAAAGGGCGAGTTATTTGGTTTTCGGGAGAGATGCAGAGATATTATTCCAAAGTTGTAGGGCCAAGGACTGAAAATAGCTGATAGGAGAGAAAGATGGAGAGAGAAAGAGGATATCAAAATGGATTGGAGGGATGGAATAATGTAGTATGTGAAGTAAGGATATGAGGATGAACGGTGATAAATGGAAGGAAGGAGATCGGAACAGAAGACAGGAAAATAAAGCGAGAGTCGGAAAGACAGATAGAATGTGTTACAGCAAAATGGAAAAAATAAAGAGAGAGGTCAAGAGAAAAAGTAGAGTAGAAAGACAAGAGAGGTGTACAGGTAAGGAGGTGCAAAGTAAATATGAAGGGTACATCAATGCAGAATAGGGTTTGCAGAAGTAAAAAATAAGTAAATAAAATAAAGCAAATAAAAATAAGGGTAAGAGAATAGAATTGAATTGAATTGAATGTATTCAACAGAAAAAATGATATGAAGAACAAACACAGTCAATGCTGAACTTCTGAAAAAACACAAGAACCCAAGATTAATTTCCTCAAAAAAGTATGCTGAATATTTTTCAATGATTAACAAAAAGCTAAATTCTTCCAATTTTAAGAATGTTAACTGGAAAGATACAACAGTCCTTATTTAATATAAACAAGCATTACTCACAGTTATATTTTTATCAACAGCTTAATTTTTATAAAATATTGTGGATACATTTAATGTCTCATAATAAGAAAATATGGTCTGTGTAAAATTAAACAAAAAGCTGGATACTTACCTCCTTCTTTGGAGTCACACAAAATGCATTCTTGAACTTTGAAACCTTGAATCGATTCATCTTGAAACTGGGGTTTCGTTACCAGCCTGTGATAAAATCTGAAACATTTTGAATTAGACAAAATTTTGTCATTTTCATTTTGATAGTTATCATCTCCTCCTTGAAAATGATAGAATTTGAATAAAGGTACTGTATAGCGAGATAATTGCGCAGTGTTAATTTCTCACGGTTGGTTTAAAAAGTCAATGAACAGGGTATTGAATTCACAGAAGTTACAATCCATGAAAAAAGTATGATCTCTCCCGACCTAAATAATAAGATTTGGAAGTCAATTTTAAGGCCAATTTTAAAGTTCAGCTCTAAACCAAATTTTAGCTGGTACCGGTATAGTAACATTACCAATA
>BQKZ01011800.1:0-15334 GCA_036244855.1 Temnopleurus reevesii | reverse complement strand
ACCATGTTCCCCGTATTGCGATATACCCCCACACACCCAAACCGCTGCGCCAACGGTAATAGCCGAAGGACAGTGATGTGTCAGCTTGTAATGATTTGATAAGTGATAGGAATTCATGTAAACAAGACTACACCCCATACCGAGTTACTTTATTCATTAAACAAGAATTACCACACATGCCCAGATACCAAAGTGTGCTTCCCGATGTGTCGCCTGTCGAGATCCAGGGTATTGTATGCTCAATGTACTTTACACTCGATACATAGTTATCCCATTCACATCTCATTCACAAATGTCATTCTCATATAATCATCTAAAATAATACCTCCGTATACCCCACATTTTACTTAAATATTATACCATTCTCCGTGCGAGTGTGCGTGTGTGTGTATGTGTGTGTGAGTGTGCGTGAGTGTGGGGTGTTTATTTAAGTCTATAGGGTATGTGTCTCTGATCATCTTTCCCCTCTCTCCATCTCTCGCACACTGTGTCCTGTCCCATTGTACTCAATCAGCTGAAGATATGAATATAGTAAACATATCCATGTACACCCCCACCCCCGTCTGTATGTCTGTCTCTATCTGCCCCACACCCCGTTTCCCCCCTCTCCCTCCCTCTTTCTCCCTCTCTCGCTCGTTCATGCAAATATACAATTTTGTTATCGTAGATCACCCCTCATGATCAGCTGAAGATATGAACATAGTAATGATAAAAATGTACATCCGTCTTTCTCCCTCTCTCGTTTTCAAGGTAAATTAAAAATAATAAAAAATATGTTGTATTTCTTATTTCTACTCATGATTAAGTAAAGATAAAGACATAGAAAACATTATGTGTGCACCCCCTCTTTTTTTCCTCTGTCTCTCTGTCTCTCTCTCTCCCCCTCTCTCTCTCTCTCTCTCTCTCTCTTAAAGGTAAATACATTATTTTGTAATTTTTTATCTATATCAGATATAGATATGAAAGACGAGACGAGAGAACCCTTGTAGGTGTGCATTAATGCCAATTATTTTTATCTATCAGATATAGATATGAATACAGTAACCTGCTTCTCTCTCATCTCTCTCTCCCCCCTGTCCCTCTCTTGTTGGAAATGTATCTTTGTATCTCAACTCATGATTAGCTGAGGACAGGAACATAGTATACAAATACATGTAAACCTGTCTCTCTCTTTCAATTATATTTATACATCTCTAACATCTCTAATGTTCTTTTGTCCTTGCACTAGGTCCCCACTAGTTTTAACTGTTATCTAAGTTTACTGGCTACGAGACCACTGTTGTGCATGGCAATCATTAATTTTCAACATTTTCTTTGTGTTTACATGCCAGTACAAAGTTCATTTCTCTTTTCAATGATGTATTGATGTTTCGGAAACAGATCAGGGGCACATGAAATGAGGAACGACGTCATCCAATGTACCAAAATTGAATATCCCCTCCCCCCTCTCTATCCTAATTTCTAGAAATTGTAACATCCTTGTCTGCTGCTAATGATTAGCCTTGGCTGGGAATACAAAACAGCATGAGAAAAGGGTGAAACGTGAAAGGGTAATAGATGATCAATCTTCTTCCATCTTTCTATCTCTTAAATGTACATGTCAAGGTTTTAATCAATCTTCTTGCATTGGTTTCCTGCTAAGCTTGAAATCCTTTTCCAAAGTTCATCAGTAATTTCGCTCCCTCCTTCATCATCTTCTCATCCTCCTCTTCTTCCTTATTTAAATAATGGGATTAGGGAATTGTGAGAGTCACAATGGGAGATGGGTAAATAGACAGGAAGACGTGAGAATAGGATATAGAACTTGTATGGAGAAATGAGAGACTGAATGACAGAGCATATGTTACAACATAAGCTGAAGAAGAATGATTAAATTTAGATTTTTACTATTAAATTTGGGTTTGATTCCTCTCCCGCAAGTGTACATTTCAACCATCCTGCAACGTAAGAAAAGATCAGAATACCCTACAGTGATAAACCTCTTTCTAATGATCTCCCAAAGAAAATACTCTCAATCCCAAGCTTCTGAGAAAGGCCATCTTGAAAAGGGCATCATTTGAGCCCTATTTCCATCTTTTACTTTCACTCCTCGGGAAATGAAAGATATATACCTCCTCTGTCCGGCCAGTGAGTCGTTCACCACGTATCGGATTCAGTGCACCGGAGAATCAGATACGCCAAAAAATATGTTTTTCCTTTATTCTCTATCCCCAATGCTACGTGAAGCTCTGGCTGGCAAAACGGATGTGGTTACATTTTGCCTGACTAATTGAAAAAGAAAGAAAAACTGCCGTTGAAAACCGCAAAAAGCAAAAACAGGCTTTTAAGAATTTGGGTTGTATGACTACATTTCATTCTAGTTTTATCAACATGCCTTTTTTAGTCATCATGAGATGAAAACAATCAAGGTTGGAGTTGAAATCTCACAGGAAAAGTTTAATAAATGATCTTCATTGTTGCTAAAAACAGAATTTAGCAAACATACAGCGCGGGCTAATTCAGACATTCTGAAGAGAAGTAAAAAGAAATCTGGAGGTTGTTGTTATGTGGCCAATCTCACAGGTCTTTCACCAAGATAAGAAAGATTTTAAGAATGACTGGTATCCGTTCTGCATGATTGATAATATTATTCGGGGCAATTTTCATTATAAGAACTGATACCAGTCGTTCTTTGTTCTTAAAGTCTTTCTTAACTTGGTAAAACATCACCCAGAAATATACTTACGAATTTGTAAATTTTGTCATTCGTAAATTTTGTAAAGTAATTAGTTGGTAAAGCTATTGATGGTTACCAAAAAAATCCTTGTTAAACATATTGCAAATCTCAAAATCTTCATCATGAAAGAGAGGAATGATAGAAAGAAAATTATTTCCATAGACATAGCACTTTTTAAAATCTCTACTCTGTTTTTGTTTATTGGGTAAAAATTGTGAAATATTGTGCAATTTTCACACAATATTGTGCAACAAACATGCATGCTCGTATTTCCTTTTTTAAAATTAAATATAGAGCAATGTCTTCAAGAGTGTATAGAACAACAATCATGAAAGACCATGAACATTTCATGAAAATATGAGTTCGAACTGATTTTAAAAAATTCCTATTTTCCCCTTTACATTCATAAAGGTTGAGAGGCTGCCATAACGTTAAAATTACAATCCTAATAACAACTAACAGAAAAAAAATCACATTTCTTGCAAGAGTTATTTACAATAAAAAATGAACAAATTTTATTACATCACAGGGCCAGGGCTTACAATACAAATCCTCTGACTACACAAAACTGAAGGTTCTGCCTTAATACCATAATTTACAAGATTTACATGATAACAATGGATGCAACTTCATTTCCACTTGAACCCAACGTGCTGTAATGTATGAAAAAGTAATCCATTTCCAGCTTGATAGAGATCATCTTAAAAATCAGAATCCTATTAAAAGTTTGAGATAAATTATGATCAGATACAAAAGCTGCAAAAAAGGTTTTCACTTTAAAATCGAAGGGATTCAACATTATTAGCATTAAAGCTCATATACATGTACGGCTTGAAAAAGAAATTGAAAAGAAACCATTGACTTTAATCATCTCAAATGTGTGAATAGCCAAATATATATTTTGGTTACGTATAGTGATGCGTTTATTTCGTCTTAAAGTTGGAAGTTGAGGTAAAACATTTTACAAGAAAAATTGAAAGGTAGTCATTTCTAATACAGTTATGAAAGCAAAAATGATTTAAATCAAACTTAAATTGTTCCATGTTGCCCTAATTTTAATAGTGCAGCCGTAATCACATAATCATCGTTATTGGTATTCACAAATTCTGGCAGATGCTTTTCATTTTGCATTTTGGTACCAATATAATCGGTCTGTAAATGTCATCCCCCACAAAGACATTTGGATTTACCACACAAGTGAAAGAAAACTAGGTTACAGCTAAAATCATTTTGCTGCCAATCAGAAGAGTTATAAAAACAAGTCATAATCCAGTTTTTAGCCATTTTCAGAGTAATAATATCATGATCATTTCAATAAAGTGTCTCTGTTGAGTTATTTGACAATGAAAATTCACTTACAATTATTTATCTTGTTTTGATTACTGGGTTTAAGCATCAGGAATAATTTGTTATATTCATAAAAGGAATATCCCCTACAACTAATCCAGAAGGTATAGGTTCTAGGCCATTTTCTTTTTCACCATACATGTAGACACTGTACCCACAATCACGCTGTATGTCAGTCATTTGAAGAGAAGTTATGATACAGGCAGTATATTTCTATTCTCAATGAGCAAGCGCTTTCATTTAATTTCAAAAGTCTATCTCTATCCTTATATCTGGCAATGAAAATACATAACTATAAAAATTGAAAAAAGGTAAAAAAAAACTAAACAAATAAATAGATAAGATATTGAACAATTATTGGTAATTATTAATCTTCTTCCATTTAACAAAATGTATTTCTGAAACATATAAATCAACCAAGCATTCAAGAAAGTAAATATATGTGAAAGGCAGTCAATTTTTACAAATATAAAAACAACTACTTGTATCCTAGAAATAAAAAGAAATTAACAAAAGCAACCAATATCCAAATAAATTTGACTGAGTACTCCAAATGCACTTAACAATATTCATTGGTCATGTTGAATGAATGTGAGCAAATTTTCATGATATAACTGTTATTTGATTCAGGATCTTTAAATTAAATTATCACAAGTTTCCATTCAGTGCCATTTTACATAAATTATAATCCAAAGACAATCTAACAAAAAAATCTGGAATATCATTCAAATACTTGTTTTGTATTGCAACTGAAAAAAATTGTGAATTTCTCTCAGTTAGGTTATATGTAGCACAAGTGGAACCATCGTTCCTATTTAAGTTTTGATTTTTCCAACTTTGTTTTAAATCCATTGACTAATGCACCACCATTGCCTAAATTGACCTACATGGACCGGTTCCTAGAATATGTTTTAGGCGCAGACGATGTTGTTCACTTTAGTTCGGAATGATTGTCTTGGAAGATTGGCTGGTGTTGGATTGATGCTACAGGTGTTAAGGTGAGAAATGGAGTTGCCAAATATCTAGATGAAAGAAAACAAACAAACAAACAAAAATTAAAATTAAATTATAATGTAATACAATAAACATTGTAAATCAATAGCAATGGAACATGAAATTGCACATATTTTTCTTAAAAGATCATTCTGGAATAGGTTTTGTTACGTGATATCTGAAGAAAGTTATACAAGTTTCATTTATATAAAATAATTTACACAAAACACAAATCATGAAATGAACATGAGGATATAATTTTCAATGTAAAAGAAAATGTAAGTACTGGAGGAAAGTTAATTTCTCATTTTGGCATTTAATGTGAAACTTATTTTCAAAAGCTATATAGTAAGGCCCCTAACGCAGACTCTCTGAGCAGGCAGGCAAGAAGAATTTACCTCCAATATCAGCTATGCCAATTGGAAGCATCATCCACTATGTACTTATCATCAATTTTTTCTGGTATTTTCCCTTTCCCTTCAGAAACTCATATTATGAGGCCACTGAGAGATCTCTATTATTCTGCTTAAATTAACTTATGGAATATAAATTGTTCAAATCCATTCTGTAATAACATGGGAAACACTCCTTGTTGGATTACGTCATTGAATTACATTAGGCTTATCAATTATGTACACACCAGAGTCTTATTTGCACTTTCAAATCAATGTGGGTGAAAATAATTTCCTTTAAGAATATGAAAACATTAAGATGAAATGAAAGCCAAGTGTAAGTAACACAGTTTATGTTACAAGTACTTATACTTCATATGTATACTTTTTAATCACTCTCTAAATCTGGTCTTGTCCTGGGGCACGGGTACCAACATTAAATTGTATACTTTGTTCATTACACTTGGATAAGGGGCAACATACTGCATGGATATCACTTAACATAAAAACATAGAAAATTCCAACATAAAACAACTTCATATAAATTTAAATATTTGACAGGTGTGTCATCCTGCACATGCAAATGCGGACATCTATAATTACACATAGACATTTGAATTACCTAAATTACATTTTCCTTCACTCAACAGATATTTGACCTGGAAAATATATTTCATCAAGGAAATTACATCATATCAAAAGAAGAAAAATTGATGAGACAAAACCGAATAACTGGAGAATTGATTGAACAGAGTTGAAGAATATGCGGTTTCTAAACCAACACAAATCAGGCGGCTCAATCAAAGACCTTGCAAGTCTGTCAGAAGCTTTACAGCTGAATTATGAAATATGAGAAGAGTGGGCACAGATTTTCTCAGTGATTTCCAAGTGCAAAGTACATACAGTTTACATATGTGTGTAACTCTACTAGTTGTCATATTATATAATGATATTGTGTGATATAATGTAATGATCCTAACATCAAACTGCAAGTTTAAAAAACCAACATCGATCTTCATCATTTTTTCTATTCTAATATGAATAATTATGCATCATAAAGGCCATCAAAATTTATCCCATATTGAGGATGTTCTAAATGTTACATGAAACATTCAACTTCCTATAAAGATATATTCATAGCACGACAGTTGCAGACTAAATGTCAACTCTACATCCCAAAGTCGATGAGCAAATTTTACAAACTACCATAAACCAACTCACCACAACCACAACCATAATGCTTTTAAACTTAATCACAGCAAGTCGGACTAACCACATCTTCCGTCTTCCCCTATATTTTTGCCTTTCTATTGTCTATCTATTTATATCGCTGCCAATATATTTATATCCCTGTCCATCATTCCAATGTTAAATATATTCTCTTCTCAGAAAATTTTCTAAACTAGATACCTTCTCGATAAATTGTTCACAAGATTTCTATCATGCATAAGTAACAAGTCGGACAAACCACAGCTTCCATCTTCCCCTATATATTTGCCTATATATTGCCTATTTATTTTTATCGCTGCCCATATATTTATATCACTGTCCATCAATCCCATGATAAACATTTTCTCTTCTAAGAAAATTTTCTACACTACTTTGTAGATACCTTCTTTATACATAGTTCACAAGAATTCTAATATGAACAAATAGCCGTTCTAGAATATCCTTTACAAAGTTTAAATGAGAGGGATGAGAGCCTTGAAGAAAGTTTATTTCTCAATAAAATAGTTTAATCATTGAAATGTATGACTGACCAAACTGAACAAATAAAATGAGGCAGAATGTATTATTTATTAACTCTTTCGCTACAGCGGGCCAGCGTAAGCGGCGCGAGGGAAATAGTACGTATTGTACGGATAGCCGGTGAAACCGGCTTGCTGACGTCACTGTAAAAAAACAAGGACATATGTGATGTCACATGTTATATTGTCTGTGACATGGCCAAATTATACATAATTTGATAGAGGAAGTCTCAAGGATAAAAAATATTTATACTTTTGTATGCTTTTGAACGCAACTTACATTGCTTTCCCTATGTATTCCATATTTCCCCCCAATTCCCTGCATTCTATTCCGTATATAAGAAAATTTGGAAACTGAAATTACGGAGTGAAAAAGTTAAAGCTCCTCCAATATATACCGCAAGATGCAAATTCAAATGAAGTTTTAACCAATGATGGAACTGGGAGTGTTGGAGAAATGACCTAGTGCAGGAACAAACTGCAAACCAAAGTAGTACTTGAGAGGGATACAGGGGGAATGAAATATAATACTTCAGCCAGGCACATATTGGAAAGGCAAAAATAAAGAAGACCCAGAGGATGAAAAACAATTAAAATTTTGTTTTTACTGAGCAGGGCGGAAAAGACATTAAAGGAGATCGAGAGAGGACAATAGAGTAGAGACGATGCTTTCAGCATCTCAAGGGAAATATGAACAAAATAAGAGACCCAAAGGATGAAATGCTAAACTTTTGTTTGATTATATGTTAAGGAGGACAGCAAGAGTGGGGAAGAGAGAGAGATAAAGGAAGGAATATACAAAAGCAATGATAATCCCTCATTCCGAGCGATACAGGTAAACAGAAATTCATTTAGAATCAGTCATTACAACCTGAAATTCATGTGCAATGGCACCCTGAGGCTATTCTAAGCAATTTGTTTGACAATTAATTGTACAGAATGTGTAGGAAAATTGGACTTTTTAAAACCAAACCTAATGTAGATGTTACTCAACATTACAAACAAATCATAGTATGTAAATGCAAAAAAGGAACAATATAGCAAACCAATACAGGAGAAACACAGATGCACATTGAATGAATGAAGGTGCGCTCCTGATCGCAGAGCACATCACATTCAACAATCTGAGCAACTCGTCATCATTTATACCAGAGCTTGCAAATAAATCCAACTCCTCGGAATTAGGATGCAAAATAGCTGCCTCACTTTTTTACAAAGTGGTAAAGGATACCTTTGCGATCCTCGAGGAGAAAGAAAAAGCTTTTCTGGTGGATCTTCATCAAGGATTTTCTAATTCTATCCTCAAACAAACCTGTAGTAGATTCTACCTGAAAACATATTCAATGGGGCGGACTTTTCATAAACTTGACTAGATTCTCATTAAATCTATCCCGAGGACACAGCAGATGAGAAACGTAACAAGTAACCAGTTGAAGAAGTATCCCCAGCTGAATTCCAGATGAAAATGAAAATTTGTGAGCCTTGTTTCAGGCTACCAGTTGTAAGAGAGTCTTCCATCCTCCATGATTTATCCGCTGAAATATTGATAGTGTTCCACAACCCGCCTGATTACAATACGAACCTCTGTCAGATGCAATGTAAAGGTATCTTCTGTCACAAGAAAGACAAAAATGTGCCTTTGGAGATTCACTGCAATCACCGAGTTTGGCAATATTATTGACATTGTACATCCATGTAAAACGGGTTGTGACATTACTTCATATGTAGAAACAACGGTAGCACATCATATCAAAAAAGACATTTAATTCTTCAACAACAAATATGCCGACATTATCGCGCATACTTCAATCAAAATTCATCAGGAATATACTTCACAATTTAGAAATTAAGATCTACACCTGATAAGAGAGATAGGAAGGGTTGAGAGATGAAAATAAGAAACACAAATATACATAAATGCCAGCCATTCAAGAATTTACTGCATGCGGTGTATTTTCATATGAATTTAAGGCTTTTAGGTAAATTACTTAGAGCATTGTTATGGTATGTTTTCTCTACCAAACACTTGTTCAGCTGTTCCATTATTCACATTTTAATTCTACCTCATGCATATCACTGAATGGCTGGCTTCTCTAAAAAAAACATGGCACATGATAAAAATTCTAAATTGGAGCTATATATTGGAGCTATGTGAGTCTTCTTATGGTACATGTAGTCAAAGCTGCATTTTTATTACTATATATTTGCATTTATACAGAGAAATTTTGAGCACAGTGATTTGCATCCAAGTGAATAATGCAGAAACGTAAGCACCTCATTGAGAGCCAATGGCACTGTAATCCACACTGAAACAATACCTTTCTCTACTCCAGGAAAACCATTTTCGTGAGAGATAAAACTCTTTTATGGGTTTGTTGTCGACTTTGTAAGTCCCAAACACATCCCAGGATGCCCATCGATGCAGTGTGTCAAAACAAACACATTTGAAAGCCTCCATTTTAAACTGGTCCGCAGGGACTGTCCGCCTGTCGGATAACTGTGAAGATATGAGATCGCCAAACAGGAGACCATTGATTGTATGCATTTCAGTTTGAATAGAGATACAATATGCCTATAATTTGCCAAACAGTTGTTGCAAAGTAGCATGTGTTATTTTGTGTAATGTGTCCTGTATGATACATTACTGTTGCTCATTTATTGCTTCTAGGAATGGATAATGTTCTGGAAAAAATCTGCAGAATTGTTCTTAAACATTCAATACAAATAAGAGGAAGAAGGGAAAGTTCTTGTGACAAATAAAAACATTTATTCATACAAGGGTCCTACGTGTTACAAGTTTTAAACTTTTTAGTAGTCACCCTTTTTCTATTGTCATCAAAATGTAAACAATTTATTGAACATGTTTTTACATTGTAAATACCATAATTGTCTTTGATTTTTTTTATGATTGATAATGGAAATAAAGTTGAACTGAACTGAACTGAACTGACATAGAGAACATGGTTCTTCACATTTGCCCATCTCAAAATTATACATCTCATATTTCGCTAAATTGGAGTTTGCTATCCATTATTGAGCGTTTGGAGAAAAAAAAATGTTAAAACTTTATTTTTAGCTTCTTGTATGAAAATGCAACTGAATAAGTATGTATGAAATGGCGCCCCCCCCCAAAAAAAAAAAACTTATTGAGTTTCTACTTAAAATTGTCCTTTATTTCTATTTTCAATCATTGATGTCTTGCTTTCTTTAGCCATACAATGCAAAGAGGTCTACATCTATATGTATGTAAAGTTTCATTTTGATCTGTTTTTGAGTGACATATCTTGCTGATCATCTTCAAGCACGCAGTAGAGATGGGCTGTGGAGGAGTCCACAGGGATTAACTAGATCAGGCTTGATATAACATTATAATCCTATCACTTAGTAACACGTTTGAAGTGGCGCTCTTGACAGGTTACTACCAAACCACCATCATACTTAACCCTCTAACCCCATTCCTTCCATCGCTTCTTAAACCCAAGTAACCCATCATCCTCTGGAATGCATTAAGCCAATGAATGAACAGTATGTACCAGAATGATCAACATCCGAAATGAAGAAAAGAGAAAAAATGGTGGGTATATAAGTTCTGTTTTGGGGACATCAATGAGTGAGGTGATTCCTCAGAGAGAGGGATAGAGTCAAGAAAGGGATGAAGATGAAAAAAGGAGAAGATGAAAAAAGGAGAAGATGAGAAGTAGGAGCTGCATCTCGGTATTCCCAATCCCATGATAACAATCAGAGAACCCACTCTTTTCGCTTGGAGTGTCTTGAAACATCTCCTCGGCAAATCAATTTAGGTGTCACCATTGTGACGAAACAAAACCTCCGACAGTCACTTCAGAGACTGTAAAAACTTGCCATATTGCTAGTCCTCCTCTCTTTGAATGTCAAGCTCTTTAGGCAGTTTTGTATTGGGTTGCTACAAGATTATGTGGATTTATCCTCAACAGCCTGACAAATGGTTAAAATATTCTAAATATCTCTGAGGCTACTAACACTTTGAGTAGTAATACTGATTCATACTGTGTGCAGCGGAGATGTTTTAATTTGATTGAATTTCTTCATTTCTTGCTCTAGGACAGCAATTTATCTTCATGCTAATAAGAATATTCATGGTGTTTCATTAAAATTATTACACTGATGAAACATAGTGTAAATGCAAAGGGGGGGGGGTGATCTTGCCAATGATCCGCTTGTATTTTTGGTCTACAGCCCATCTGCCTCTCATGGTTTGTTTAAGAGTATAGTGTGTTTCAGTATCTGAATTGTCCAACATCCAATATCTTTTTTTGGTATGATCTTGAAAATTATGAAAATTATTTTCTTTTGTTAAAAAAAATTAAAACATACACATACATTTGGCAAAATATGTATTATTATCCAAAGTTTTCTGTACACCAGAAAACATGCCAATTGATTCTGTATAGAGGTAATCTTTCTCTTCCAAATTAGTATTCATAAGTGCAGAAGTGAACAAACGATTGTTGTAAACTAATTGCCGACAAATGATTTTCAACAGATACACACTTTAACATTTATTTGGTTCATGCTGAGGAAGATAAGTCTATTCTTCTCAGCTTCCTCATACTGCAGCATTCATTCTTTTTCTTCTTTTTTTTTCTTTTTTTACAGGAGACTCACTTCATCAATTCCCTCACAATTGTTAAATTCCTTGTACATGCATCCGGATGCACAGACCCACAGCTGACAGACAGTACAAATTAAAAATCATGCACTCTTATAACCAATGTCAGGATACAAAACTTGAAATCGTAATTAATGGCATTTTCAGTTCCAGGACTACTTTGTCCCCGCAAATGGATAATTCATTAATTACATATTTGAGTAACAAATCATAATGCCAGTTTCAAACTCTATCTACGCAAGCAAATGTAAACACTAGACAAAAAATTTGTCTGGTTTGGGGATTCAGATTCCCTGCTAAATTGGCATGATGAAATGGCTGATGAAAGGAAATCAAAGCAATTTTCTTCTAATGAATCTGTAATTGGAAATTGAGAAGGGGCAAATGATTTTCTGATCGCACACGAGCGTCGTCATCGTCACCCCTGTCAGATGATTGAATCCACACGCAAACCCGATGCCTCAATCCAAATGCCCTGTGTGTGCACACCCCCGAGATTCTGACATTGGGCATACATCTACCTGAGACTATTTTAGGGGACTATTTAGGAAGACAGTGGTGAGAAATGTAGTTGGTAATCATTCTTGATAGAGCCTCGATGGCATGAACGTGCTTGACCCTCCCAGGCAGTGAGAGATGGGAGAGAACATAACAACATTAATGTGATGCTCACTTAGATGCATTACCATGATGTATTACGCTGAACAGTGATGAAAATCACGGTAAATTAGGCAGATATCACATGAGCAAGATGAGTGATAGACATTCCCCTTCCGCTTCGTGGTCATGCATGTTTGTTAGATGTTATACATCATCTGCAGACAAGGAGATAAACTAGTGTTTGCTTGGTGGTCCTTCCAAATATGTTACATGGATGTGTAACAATAATAATACATAGAATTCATAAATGCACATATAATACACTCTACTCAAGGCGCTTTGTATTATTAATACCCTAGCTTGTCGCCACTAACACACAAGCATTTCAAGGAATACATATTTCTGCAATGCACCCATTCACCTCACCTGGGTTGAGTGCAGCACAATGCGGATGAATTTCTTGCTGAAGGAAATTGATGTCATGATGGGATTCGTACCACCAACCCTCTTAAAAGGCGAGATTCAGAACGGTCCACTACACCATGTCCATTTTCAAAATAGATAACTCACTACTTAACATTTCTTCCATCTAATACTACTATTGCAGTGTATATTTTTTGTGATTTTTAGTTTGGGGCTACTATTTTTACACTTTACTTAATTAACTTGTTTAATCAGCTTCTAATGTCTTGATTTCCTACATGCCGTATTTTAAAAATCACATATATATGTAATTTTGATTGTTACTTGAAAACATGTTGACATAGCATGAAATATACACTACTGCCACGGTAGACAAGCAAAAGAAAATAGCAACCAACAAAGCCTTAAAATTATCTTAAAATTTGCTAATGGTCATAAAATCAACCTTCTGACTGATGGATTACAAAGTTTGCAAGAGATAATCAAGGTTGCCTCCAAACGGTATAGATTTGGAATTCAAGTCAATAACTCCTACTTGTAAAGAGGCAGACAAGCGGATCTCTTTAAACTCAATCCACAATCAATATTAAAGAAATTGTGTAATACCATTATCAACTTGATTTGCTCTCACGGAGAACCACTTCCCTTTCAGGCAAAGATGTATGATTGGCGGTAGTGATTGTAATTCATGAATCATGGACAGATCGCCAGGGGTTAAAGAAGAATAATACATAAATGATAAAGATTAAATATCCCATGGCAAGAGAGGATGCATACAAGAAGAAGAGTAACTGTAGCAATATTATTAGAAACACTCAAGAAACGGAGAGGATAAGTAAGGGATTATAGACAATCAAAATAATAGCAAAAGAAAGTGAGAGATTTTATCAACATTGTATGCAAGAAAGGGAGACAAATATGAGAAAATTGATAAATTGGAAAGTAGAATAATGAAACGTTCATACAATGACCAGCTTATGGAGCCACAAGGGTTGTTAGGGGTACACCATTAACACAGTCCTAGAATCAGTCAATAACCGGCCCTCACTCAACGACACCATCTGGGCATATTTGATGAGTGCCTTTCCCAACTTATCCCATTCACACAAAGTTTTAATCAAGTTTAAAGATATCATGGCTTTGAATTTGTCCATAAACCAGCTAAATTCTCGTTGATGAACTATGAGAAAAAAATTGAGGAATATCTAATGTGATTATTGACCTAAATCAAATCAATTCTTTATCCAACTGGTGAACCTGAAGCAGTTGTTGAGATTTATTAGTAAGATTAATTAGTGAAAACCTAACTAGAATTAATAAACATTGAGAGATGAGTAGCATAACTATGCTCGTCCACCCCAAAGAACATTATTTCATCTGCTATCTTTTTAAAAGAAATTGGATTTCATGTTTGATTTATATCCTACTTTACTGCATGGAAAAAATTTAAATGTTTAAATTTTTAAAAAAAAAAATATTTTTTTTTTTTGCCGATTATTAAGCTAGCTTCTCTTAACTACAATGACTGCAAAAAATACACCATTTGCACACAACAATCCACTTCCACAATTAATGCGCACAAAATATACTGATCGCAGAAAGGTTCTATTGTAAAGTCATGATGACTTTATATGGTGCACTGATGTTAAAACTCATAGAATAGTGCACTGGATGAACTACACCTTTAATTTAATGAAACAAGCCTCTGCCATAATAGATAACAACATAATAAGCTAACTGTACGAAATTTCTATTGTTACAACATGGTTACTTAAATGACTTACTGATATCAAAATTCTTGGAATAGTGCAGCATAGTATATAGCATCTTTTTCAGTATTATATAAGTGATTTATGCTGTTGCCGGTCACAAGATGATCTCTGAACTACTCAAAAAGCTCATTTCAATGTAGATTCATTAGGGCAGAATATAATTATGTTTATATCATAATTGCAAAAAAAATTGCACAGTATGAAACAAGAGTGTGTTATATCATTATATCATTGGATTCCTTTGCAATGCGGGCTAATTTTGGACTATTGAGGCTAAAAGGATGTGACATGGGTGACGCACAAAGCAAGCTAATGCACAAAAGTGCATTTAAACAATGAAGAGTATGTTATAACTTGACATTATATGGAGAATTATAGTGAAAATATCTGTATCCATATGAGCATAACGGAATACAAATAAAAAACAGCACTCGAAGCATGTACCTGATGCATATGTGCTGAGGTCAAATTTAGATATTGAAAATTAATTTTTTACACAAAAGCTTTTCAGTACATAGAAGGAATATTACTCCCAAATTTTGTTACATCCTTTGGTGAATACATACACCTGCTTTAAACGGAGTGATTTATTTTTGTAGTGTTTGAATTGGTTACTTACTTACACCTAATAGCTTGAAATTCCATTCTCTGATATATTTACAATTCAATTATTCTTGGAAATGCATATTGCATCA
>BQKZ01011797.1:0-11971 GCA_036244855.1 Temnopleurus reevesii | reverse complement strand
TTATTATTATTATCTTCATTATTTTACGACTGTTAAAACTGCTATATTTAGGTTGGCTCGTTTTCAAATTGCGATTATCTGTCAAATTTGACGCACGATCGTCTTGCGTAACACGTACGTGGTGAGTACTTCTCACTTACTTTATAAGCACGATTTTTGACAAGCGCACTCCTCACTTGCGACTCACGTACGATTGTCCCACTTAGTGAGTGCGCTAGAAGTAGAGCTCGTACGTGCAACTTACTTCTTCCTACTTCCAAAAAGGCGCACAGATTACTTGCAGGACGCACTCTTCGAGCACGACACGCGTACTTATTAAGTACTTCCCACTTACTTCTGCTCGAATTTGGAAATCACCCTGCGTCCACTCTACGCTTTCCAGAAATTGCGAAGGCGCACGTCTTAAAAAGACGCACGCCCGGTTGTAAGATAATTGAGTAACAAGAAGTATAAGATATTGCCAAACTGAATATATTTATTTAATTAGATATAACAAGAGGGTGAGCATAACATATAAGAATATATAAGCCTCTCTTACAACCGGGCGTGCGTCTTCTTAAGACGTGCGCCTTCGCAATTTCTGGAAAGCGCAGAGTGAACGCAGGGTGAATTCCAAATTCGAGCAGAAGTAAGTGGGAAGTACTTAATAAGTATGTGTGTCTTGCTCGAAGAGTGCGTCCCGCACGTGGTCTCTGCGCCTTTTTGGAAGTAGGAAGAAGTAAGTTGAACGCACGAGCTCTACTTCTAGAGCACTCAATAAGTGGGACAATCGTACGTTAGTGGCAAGTGAGGAGTGCGCTTGTCAGAAATCGTACTTACAGCGTAAGTGAGAAGTACTCACCATGTAAGTGTAACGCAAGACGATCGTGCGTCAAATTGGACAGATAATCGCAATTTGAAACGAGCCAACCTAAAAATAACAGTTTTAACAGTCGTAAAATAATGAAGATAACGATAATAAAAATCAAAAATTATAGTAATAAACTGACGAAAAGAGTGTGAGGAAAATCGGAAAACATGACTGAGCCTAGGCAAGGACAATCTATATAGCTTGTATTAAAAAGTATACTTATCAGAAAAAACATTTGAAAAAGTTTGAACTAAATCGAACATACTTCAATAATATAACTGAACAGTGATTTCCATGCGAATTGGCAAATTTTAGTCACTTGTTATGACCTAAGTTATACTGTTCTCGTAACATATTGGGCTTCTTATCATCCGCGTTAACCCACAAATGCATACTTGTTAATACATCAAAAGCGTTGAATCATTACATGCACCTGCACTCATGTAAAAGGAATTCCTTTTTTCGGTGAAGGGGTCGAAATACAGGGTTTTACAGCAATGAGATATGATAACTATCTGCAGAGAAGCGCATCACGTGACTAAAACTTGCCAATTTGCATGTAAAAATAATTGTTGAGTTACATCATTAAGACATTCATAACGTCCATATTTGTCGTCCGTTTTGCTTCAAACTATTTTTTATCTGTTCGTCTGATTGTTTTGCTTTTAATCCAAGCTGTATTTGTTTGGCCCAGAAAAAAATAATGCTTTCTGTGTCATTTGATTGTATTATCAGGACTATACCGCCAAACAGAAAATTTGCTGATCTTTTGTTTGGGACCTGTATACAAAAACAAATACGTAAATAGATAAATACACGTAGATAAAAAAATAAAACCAACAAGAAAGTCTGGAAATTTTGATCAGATGAAAAACATTAGATATAATTTGATGCCTTAAGTGAACAGCTAACAATTTTTTTATATTAAAAGTATACAACATTACCTTTTACCATCAAATTGGTATTTCCCCAGGAAATTTAACTATGATTTCTTGATGATATAAATGTAGTCCTATGCTTGTCCACATCTCTATTTGAAATAGACTTTTTATCATTTTCTAAGATAATTGATCTGAGTAACAAGAAGTATAAATTATTGCCAAACTGAATATATTTATTTAATTAGATATAAAAAGAGGGTGAGCATAACATATAAGAATATAAAGTCGGTTTAGGTTCTGAAAAAATGTATTTGATGAAATAACGATTCAATTTTCTGAACATGAACAAAATAAAGAGCGCATAATTCTTTGATGACATTATTCAATTTCATTTGGCAATTTGGTGTATTATATTCTTTTCCCCAGATATTCACTTTGTTTCTACCTGCATATTAGTTATTCTATTTTCCTCAAATTTTCTCTCCACGTGACTCATTTGCTACTATTAAAAATAGTGTTATTGGGTGGAATATTCTTTTCATCTAATGTGACACTGCTGAGAAGTATGCATCGTCGCCTTTTACATTAATGCAAGCGGAGGAAGCGCATTTCCCAACACACACTTCTGAGGTGCTAATCACGTTCGTCGTCTACGTGTGACGTACTTTAGAGGTACAGT
This sequence comes from Temnopleurus reevesii, assembly GCA_036244855.1. NCBI lineage: Eukaryota > Metazoa > Echinodermata > Echinoidea > Temnopleuroida > Temnopleuridae > Temnopleurus > Temnopleurus reevesii. Next base: position 9,561 of record BQKZ01011797.1, on the reverse strand, counting down.
AGAAGTACTCACCACGCACTGTGGAAGTAAGTCATACACACGAATGTAGTGTGCTCATTCCCCAAATTGTTAACACGTACTTGGAAGTGAGTGCAAAGTACGATGCTCTTGCTTGTAAAGTACGCTTCAACGCAGAAGTTTTTTTCATGTTTCGCCTGCGTTACACGCACGCCTAACGCACTTACTCAGTACTTTAATCGTGCAACCTCTGAGCGTGCTCCCTGCGTCTTTTTTGGCGCAGAGTGGAAGTAGCATAAAACTTGTCGACAAGTTTTCGGGCTGCGTGCTCTGCGTCGTGTCTGCAACCACCAAAAGACGTACTTCCCACGCACGTGCAACTCACCACTTGACCCATTTTTGGAAGCAGACCACACGCAGACCGCACGCACGTCCGGTTGTAAGAGAGGCTTGGTCTAAGACCGGAGCAATCGTCATCGAAAAAAAAACATCAGGCTCTTTTTCGAAATTCTTTTCACGATAAACATTAAAAAAAAACCATAATACAAGAAATGCGATAGGTCTAACTGTTAGTTTTGTTTGTGAAATGTATTAATTGTATCTTTACATGAAATGTTGAGGCTTTAAAGGGAACCCAACTCCTTGATTTATCGTGCACTCATAAAATGAAGAAAAATTAGATGAACAAACTGTGAAAATTTGAGCAAAATCGGACAAACCGTTCAAAAGTTATGAATTTTCAAAGTCACAGAGATATGACGATACCTACCGCTCATGGGGATCCGTGCGATCGGCAAATTCGACGAAATCTGTGACGTCATGTCGGACATCTCCTCATTCACTCTCTGTACAAAATTTCATATTTTCTCCTTTTTTTTCGGAAAAATCAACAAAATGCCAATTTTCGGTTGGGGTGTAGTATTTATATATTGATTCTGCATGTATTTTGAGAAGAATGATGTTGAAACCTAACTCAAAAGTTTACATTAATCCATTTTTTAGAATTCTATATGCAAAGTGAATGAGGGGATGTCCGACATGACGTCACAGATTCAGTCGGAGTTGCCGATCGCACGGATCCTCATGAGCGGCAGTGATCGTAAAATCTCTGTGAATTTGAAAATTCATAACTTTTGAACATGTTGTCCGATTTTGCTCAATTGTTCAAAGTTTATTAATTTGACTTTTCATCATTCAATGAGAGCACGATAATTCCAGGGGTTGGTTTCCCTTTAATAGAACCAAAACGAGTAACGTAAGAACAGCTTACTTCCTCGTTTTGATTTTAGAACTCGTATGATTATGACCAACTAACATGCAAGAAATATACTAGACCTAACTCTTATATTTTTTTTTTACATGTGTTTTGTTTATATTTTTTTGTTTATACAAATTGTTTGTGACATTTGTCTGAATAAATACAAATCATTTAGGTATGGAATCGATGAACGGGAAACATATAGCGAGTAATAAAAATAATAATGAACGGCTTTTATATAGCGCTAATCAACTCTTCATGAGAATTCCCTAAGGGCTCTACAATTGCAGCATTATTACCCTGGCTTTAGCTCGGCAGCCACCATGCAGCGCACTTGGCGTTTCAAGGAATACATATTCCTACCAGGTATCTATTTACCTCACCTGGGTTGAGTGCAGCACAATGTGGATGAATTTCTTGCTGAAGGAAATTAACGCCCTGGGTGGGAGTCGAACCTACGAACCTCTAGTTGAAAGGTGAGAGTCATGACCACTTCACCACGGCGCCTCCACGAGTGATCGATGGAAGTCAATATTGTGAGGTACGATAACAATTTGTTCGTGTTTGTTTTGTATTTGATATACTGGTCCGTATTCTGATATCGAGGTTTAAGTTAACCCTGATCTAAATCTATGGTTTAAGTATGGGTGGCCAACAGTGCCACAGCTTTATTTACAATGTATAGTTCTTATGTTAACTGCTCTCCTTTCCCATGCTATAATAATGTAGAAAAATATTTAAGTTTTTATTCCAAGACAGCTTTTAATAATATGAGTGCCAAATGTGCTGGTAAATTAAACACCAACTGTTATAGATTAAAGCCTCTTTTGGCTTTCCATACTTAAACCACAGATTTAAACTCTAGTTTGAGTTAAACCTGATATCGGAATACGGGCCTATGTGTTTTATACCGTATGTGTTACCAATGAATGTAGAAGAAAAAAATATTGACAAAAAACACATTTTCAGGACAGTATTAAATGATTATTTTCATCGCTAGTTTGCTCTTACAGCATGTAAAGTAATATCATGCAATAATATTTGTGAAATCAGGGATATACCTGGTGAAATGTATTTCGTTTGGCTCTATGCGAGTTTTTGAGGCTGTAATTGATAATGGAAGCAAAACGATCGAAGGTAAAAGGGATAATTTCATTTTTTTTTCTGAGAAAAGTGCTAATTTCCTCGTTTTGCTTTTTAAATTCGCATGCGAAGATTTAATATCATCATGCAAGAAATGTGATAGGCCTATCTGTTAGTTATATTTGTGAAATCACGGAGATACCCGGTTAAATGAATTTCGTTCAGCTTTATGCGAGTTTTTGAGGTTTTGATAGATAATGGAAGCAAAGCGACCGATCGAAGGCAAAACTGATAATGTCATTTTTGTTTAAAGGACAGTGCTGATTTCCTTGTTTCGCTGTTTAAATTCGTATATAAAGATTTAATATCATTATGCAAGAAATGTGATAGGCCTATCTGTTAGTTATATTTGTGAAATCACGAATACTCTGGTGAAATGTATTTTGTTTAGCTTTGTGCGTGTCTTTGGGGTTTTGATTAACAATGGTGACACAGCGAATGAAGGCAAAACTGATAATTTTAGTATTTTTAAGTGCTGATTTCCTCGTTTTGCTTTTTGAATTCGTATGAATATGATCAACTGACATTTTATAACATCATGCAAGAAATATTAAAGGCCACTTAAAGGCCTAACTTAAGTTATATTTGTGAAATCACGGATAATCATGGTGAAATGTATTTTGTTTAACTTTGTGAGTTTTGATGTTTTCACTAACAATGGAGACGCACCAAGTGAATGCAAAAATGATAACTTCAGTTTTTAGAGAAGTGCTTATTTGCCAGTTTTTGCTCTTAGAATTCATACGAGTATAATCAACGAATACTCTTACAATATCAGGAGAAGTCGATAATAACAATGTTAATAATAGTATGATAATAATGATAATGATAATAATGATAATAATAATAATAATAAGAAGAAGAAGAAGAAGAATTGTAATAATAATGATAATGATAATAATAACAATAATAATAATAATAGTAATAATGATAATAATAGTAATAATAATAACGCAATCTTAAACAGCGCATAATACTAATTTAAATAATAAGTAATTATCCTGGCTTCAACAGTGCAGCTGAAGAAGGGCACCGTATTTCAAGGAAAAATTCCTGCCAGGTATCCATTTACCTCACCTGGGTCGAGTGCAGCACGAAGAGGACGACTTTCTTGCAAAAGGAAATTATTATGAAAATGTTACAGTCAAACAGGAGGCAGTGTCTTGGATGTGTAATTAAAAGGACGGAGTCATGAAGATGAGCGGGCGCCCTAATGCGGACAAAGATTCCATTTCCGAATAGCCGAACCGAATTGACCCTAAATACTCCTTGCCGAATCGCCCATCCTCGAGTGTTTTGCCTACAATATTTCGCAACACACGCGCGCATACACCGTACGCAAAACCACACCCCCTGCATCTTGTTCAGCCAATCCGGGAACGTTTTGCCAATATAGTCTGTAGATTGCGCTCTGACCTCTTTCCTGATTGCACATGATGAGAGGATGTGCGGAGGTCATACTTTGATTGACGTATAATTTGCCAATATTCTTCAGATGCTTTGCGGTCTACATACAATATTAAAAAAGATATCTTTGGTGACTCATTCCCTTCACTATAAACGAGGCTGTTCATCGTCATCTCTCATTGTCTCTGTGATTACAGGTATAGGCTCCATCTTATAGACATACTGATCAAGAATATTGTAGTATTGGATCAAGAAATATTCTTTTTTAATTCTATATCGTCAGCGCCACAGTCGGAACACCATGGCGTTTGAACCATTTTGTCCACAACTCGCCTTCCTGCTGCTGGGAGCCTGTTTGCTGGCCGTAATCTCCAGTCTCATCTTCCAAAGTGATGCAGTAAAGATTAATCGCCCTGGATGCGATGAGAACCTTGCGAAAAAGGAAGCATTTTGTCAAGAGAGAGGACTCAGTTCCGTACCACAGGGACTCTCGGGGGACATTGAGCTGTTCTATCTGAATGATAATGAAATCACCTCTCTTTTAAACTCGTCGTTTCAAAGGTACAACCGAATTACACGTTTGGATCTTTCTTACAATTCCATTGCAGTGATTGAATCCGGTACACTACACCCTCTCAAAGATCTAGAGGACTTAAAGTTGTGGGGAAATCGCAATCTTGTGCTTCCAGATACGGGCTTGTTCAGATGGAATGGAAAGCTGGCATTTTTGGATTTGTCGGATACAGGTCTTACGTATATACCGAATGATGTTCTTAATTGGAGCTCTCATTGGGAGTCATTACTCCTCGGAGGAAATGAAATTACGTCCATTAACATTAGTTCTTGTAACACGATAAGAACAATTTCCCTGAGAGACAATAGAATTGAAAGCATTACCAAGGACAACTTCTGTTTAACGTGCCGTACTGAAAATCTGAATCTAGATAGTAATTCAATAAAAAACAGTAGACCCCGAAGTCATCGCCGCACTAAAAATCGAAATTTTATCTCTCAGCTACACACCATTATCAGAACAAGTATTGAAGAACGTGATTATTGGAATCTCTCGATCTACGATAAAAGAACTACACCTATATTATTGCTCATTGAAGGATCTACCAAAAGATTGCTTTGATTTTCTTCGCAACCACCCCCTTTCAGTTCTCAACTTCAGGGGTAACCAATTAAATCTCTACCAGGACATTTTTTCGAATTTAACGGAACTGGGCAAACTCAGTCTCGCTTATAATTCCTTATCTTCGATTGATCCAGGCTACTTCGATGGTATGAGTGGCCTGAGAGTGTTAGATTTGGATCGGAACGATATAGAACATATAAATCGAGGCAAGCAAGCGTGGTCTCTAAGTGGGCTGGAAGAGCTGCGTCTACAAGGAAACTTTTTGCTAGAGGTATCTCCAATGACATTTCATGGCTTATGCAATTTAACATTTTTAAACTTAAAAAACAATAAATTTCTCTCTATTGTAGAAATCACAGCCTTCACGGGCATCAACAATTTACGACATCTTGATTTGTCGGGATGTTCGATAAAACAACTGGGATTGTACTTGGCACGTTTGACAAGACTTGACATGGATGATAATTTACGAATCATTCCCCCTATTGGTATTCAGCCGCAATATTTTGCCCATACGCGATCGCTCACGTATTTGAGTATGACCAATTTGGAAATAACGACGGGTTCCCTATGGGACAGTTATACGAATACGTCCCGATTTGATGTATTGCTTAATCTGACATATCTGGATATGGGTAAAAATGAATTCGATGAATATTATGGATACTTGCAGCCAGGTGTCTTTCTGAAACTGTCATCCTTGGAAGAACTTGGGCTGAACGAATGCCTGATTTCATACCTTCACCCTCGTGTGTTTAGCGGACTAAGATCGTTGAAGGTATTGAATATAACGGGAAATAAAATAGAGTACCTTGATCATAGTCTGCTGCAAGTGATGACTCAACTGATTGCCTTCGATGCCACTAATAATCTTTTAAACCACCTCGGTGAGAATGTATTTCGGAACAATACAAAACTCAAACGTCTATCACTTGGAAATAATAAACTAGTACGTCTTAACCAAAGTTTGTTCAGAACAATCGACTCTTCTCTGTTATCACTGGACATTTCGAAAAACCCGATTGACTGTTCCTGTTATCTAGAATGGTTTCCAAAATGGCTAAAAAGAAAAGAAGACAAAGTGTTAATTAACAATAAAGACACGATTTGTTCATCTTCATCTTTGCCTGTCTTCCGTGATAAACGTCTGATAGGTTTCGACCCTGGTGCATTGTGTGGACCGAATCTGGTGGCGTTGAGTTTAGCTCCGCTAGCTTCTGTGTGCTTGGTTGTAATTCTCGTGCTCATGTATCATAACCGATGGCCGATAAAACATAAAGTATTTCTCTTGAAGCTCGCTTTTGTAGGATATAACGAGATGCAAGACGCTCGAGATCCTAACGATTTCGAATTCGACGTCAACGTAATCTTCTATGATGACGACGAAGAATGGATTCGCGAGCATTTTCGACCTGCTCTGGGAGAACACCTTCCACAATTTCAAAGGAACGTGATTGGTGATGAAGACCTCGTATTGGGAATGCACTATTTAGATTCTGTGGACTACGTGGTGACCCATAGTTACAAGACTGTCATCGTGCTCAGCAGAGCTTGCGTGCGGGATCGCTGGTTTATGCTCAAGCTCCGGATCGCTATGGACCATGTCAGTGACACCCAGACAGAATTCATTCTAGTTATCTTTCTGGAAGACATCCCAGATAATGAGATACCTTTCTTGGCGAGGTTGTATCTCAGCGATGGCAGGCCATATCTTCATTGGCCCGATGACGTGAGAGGACAAGCTTATTTTTGGGACAAATTAGCTCGGAGTCTTACAATAAATTTGAAGACCGATGACTTCATCCCTAACGAGTAGAGACACTGTTACATAGATTTCTGCCAATATTAATAGTAATATGTAAACACGGACTCAGACAATCTGAGCTAGTATAGGCAGAACGATTTATTTCCAATAACCTTACTTTTTTATCACATTTTCTTTCGCTGTTATTGCGCAATATCCGAGTAGGCATTAGATCATGTTTAATGTTAGTTTTTCTGAAAGCGTATTATTCCAAAATCCCAATCAAGATAAAGAGATTTGGAGTTCGCTGTATATTTAGTTGAAAATCTTTTGCGTATGCCAAAAGTTGGATTGGTAGAATCCAGCGCGGACTTTATCTCTAATGCCACTTGTTATTCAACTTTACCCCAATAGAATCTGTCCCATATTAACCCCATTAAAAGGATAATCGTTTGGGCAGTTTAACGAGTCTGTAGTCAGATCGGGTGCACCTCTTACTTGGTTTGAATCTGAAGTTCTGGGTCTGGGTTGATCTTGAACTCTGATCAAGGTATTGAAGTCGACTCTTATGTCCCAGTCACAGGGCCCCGAAAGCAGTACGATTCAACACGACTCTTTGTTCCCATGCAGGCAGCTAACTTGTGGACTAAACAGAGTCGTGTTGAATCGTGTTGCTTCCGGGCTTCTATGTAACTTGGGTTTTAAACTTAACATTACAAGAGATTCACATGATTAAATACCAGACTCAATTGTAAAAGTAAAACTCAAACACGATACCTTTACGTTTTGACTGCCATTTCAGAGAGAGTGGCTTTCCTCGATTCAACAAAAATGGCGCTCTTCCAACACAAGGCCAGCCCCCTTCGGGGGCTTTATGTAATAAAGATCGTATCTCTGTGCACAAGGCACGACGATTTTGACAAGACGCTTTATACGATCGTGGTTCATTATTGCGCTCTCGGGGTGGCTTTCCCGGAGCGAAGCAGATCACGAATCCACACTGAATCACCCGATCGGAGTTTTGGAGGGTCTAGTGACGCATGTCGTCTGTCATATTTCACACTTAGAAACAATGTGCAACATTGCATCATTAAAGGTTATATTCGAACAGGTTTATTTTAAGCCGTTCCCACGATTTGTATGGAAAGGATAAACTCATTAACGGCTCTCTGGTATCATGTCGATTGATAGCAAAGGTGGTGCTGCTCGAGATAATTTCCTCCACTGATTTCAACAATCCTTGCTACCAAACTGATCCCCGGCTCTGGTTATGCGTATGCTATTCCTCAAATATCCTCAACGAAGCCTCTCAAGGATTGTCAGTCGTATATCTCTCACACTCACAAATCGAAGATGAGCAAGTCATCTACCGCACTTCGGTGCTTGAGAATGGGCTATGAAGCATCATTAATTTGAGCCAGTTATAAAGGCCCGGACACACCAAACACGACAAGGCATATCGGCACGGTGTTAACGCGGTTATATTGGCCAGCGTGCTCCAGACCTCCGCGCACAGGATATATTCAATCACAGGGAAGACATCTCGTAAATACCGTGCCGTACCGTGATGCTGTGTGGTGTTTGGTGTGCTCGGGGCTTTACTCGATCAACTCGGATACTTGTCAAATGATATCTCACGATACCGTCTATATCGATATCTTGAGGTTGGGAAGGTGACTTCCGGTTTAGAAAGCTAATGCACGTGCTACCTCTATCATTTCGGGAAATAATTGCATATTTCGGAAGTACTTGGTGCTGCGCATCAAAATAAAACATTATGGTGTATTAATAATCGATATCAGGAAATATTTGACTTAAAGTGTAAACAATTTTATTTTTTCGATCTTAAACCTGGCAAAGTGGAACGCTCATGCACAATTGTCCATAACCGGAAGTAAGGATCCCGGCTCACATGAATTGTTTACGGTGTAAACTGCATAGCGCCATCTGCAGTTCTTAATTTTATTTTGTTGTCGGTTGCGAGAATTGCGTTGTTTAGTCACGTGGGGTCGACACCATATCTGACCCGATCCCACTGATCTTCGGAATTGGAACTACCTGAACACCATTCAATAGGCTCAGTCACTTTCGAGATTACGGCTTGCTTCAAAATGGACTTCAGCCCATATTTCCGGTGGCATTTTGTGTGGAGTGTGAATCCGCATTCATTTAACGCGTGAGGAGGTGTGCTGTTGAGATGGTTGAAGAAAACGACGCACGGCATTGTTTTTTTTTCGCGATAATTAAGCCATTTCTGGATCGAATTTTTCGAAAAAAAAATATGAACATGCTCTAATAGACCACTTTTCGTAATGTACTGAAATTTTATGCAAGATTCTTTGTCAAAACATACAATGACAAATTATTTCTTCACCTGATATAAAAGAATCCTATTTCAATAGAAGGAATGTGTGTAGCATACATTAATTTTGCAAGTAGCATTCTGACTTTTGTATTCTCAATATATTTTGACAGCTGAATGCATAGTTCGTCAGACGGCAAACGTGAATAAATCTGAATACATTCCGAAACTGGTCTTTTTGCTATTGAAAAACTGTCTTGTGGTGATATATTTACTTCAGTTCACAAAGGAGTTTCATATCTAGGGAGCCATCTCTCCAAAAACTCATCTATCGTTACTGAAAAGAATATAACTGCATGATTCTGATTTAATCTTCTTTTTTTTTTTAATGTTAACTTTTTATATCTTTTTTCGGCGAGTCTCTGCTGGTAGAATCCCAAACTATAGAGAAATATGTTCGACGCGTTGTGTTGTCTTTTGTTGTCTGCTGTCTTGTATTTCTGACATATATAGGCTAATCTCATTATTGATATATGTACATATATTCTAGGACAATGAAGCATGTTTCATATTCAATAAAATTATGAAGAGAAAAATGATGATTTCAGGTA
>BQKZ01011794.1:0-15875 GCA_036244855.1 Temnopleurus reevesii | reverse complement strand
GTGCATTGACGTAGTTTTCTTGATACTGCGTACCATAACATATTTAATTGACAAAAAATCCAATAGTGCTCAGGATATTTGACGTATGAATGCAGACATTTTGTTGGAAGTGAATACGACAGCATGAATATGAAGTCTGCAGGACATAAAAATTCTTTAGCTAGATTTATGTGAATTTATTTCAATCACACGGTTCTAACTGACAAATTAATTGATATAGATAATGTGTTTGAAAAATAAGTTGATAGATAATACAATTTATATAGCGCCAAATCCACTTTAAAAAAAAAATGCTCAAGGTGCAACTATGAAAAAAAAAATTATACGCGACGTAGTAGAGAAGAGAGAAGTGCAAGAAAAATACGGAGGGGATGTAATTAATCATATGCAATGTAGAAAAGGTGGGTTTTTAGATTCTGTTTGAATATTTCAGCTGAGCTACTGTCTTATCCTTCTCACTTATCCTTTTTTCTCTTAGGCATTTGGTGTGAGCAGTGAGAACTTTGATAAGTTCATCTTGAATGGCATCATAAACTGGGGCGAACCGGTTCAGAGAGTGCTGGACGATGGGGAGCTAGTGGTAAAACAGACCAAAGCGAGTGATCGGGTTCCACTGGCGAGTTTACTTATGGCAGGTAAGAGAAAAACAAAAAAGTGGGGTCAGAATAATAGACGGTTGATCACTTTATGGAGTTGTCCATGTAGATGTGATAATAAGGCACTAAGTATAGTGCAGCCACTATAGATATATGTTGTGTTCTCATGCAACAGAGCTTTGAATCTGGCAATTATAAGAAGTACTGGTTAGAAATTAAATATGCAACAGTAATTGAATTCTTATAAAAATGAATCTGTTGTCAACAAAACCTCACCATGCATCAAACTATTGGGAATGTTAATTATTTCCCTTCAGTCTGCATTTTCCACAGTTTTGTGGTAGCACTTGTAGAAGATGAGATTATTTGCAATTATTTTGTTGCTATGGGTGGAACTGGAAGCGCTGTGGTGTAGTGGTTCTGACTCTCACCTCTCAACTAGAGGGTCGGAGGTTCGAATCTTGCCCATAGCATTTCCTTCAGCAAAAAATTTATCCACACTGGGCAGGACACAACCCAGGTGTTTAAATAGGTACCTGGTAGTACCTTCATATATGAAGATTGTCATCACTGCTGTAACTCTGGCTGACACTGTGGAAGCTCCCCAGGGAGTTAAGGAAAAGCACCGTGTGGTTGATATTGTTATATACTTTGACCGGAGTAATAATATTGTTAGAGTGCTCTGGGCCATATGGGAAAAGCACCATACAAGAAATTATATTATCATTATTATTATATGATTCCTTAATCTGCCTCTTTTATTGATGTTGAACAGGGCGTACTGGAAGTGGTAAGACGGCGTTGGCGGCAAGGCTTGCGTTGGAGTCGGGCTTCCCCTTCATCAAGATCTGTTCACCTGAAGATATGGTTGGGTTCTCAGAGTCAGCGAAATGTCAGGCAATCAAGAAGGTATGAGTAAACACCATCTTTCTTCTCCTCCACCTTCTCTTTTTCCCCATCCGCCTCCGCCTTATCTTCCTTCCCTTCCTCGCAATTCTCTTTATTCCTCCCCTCCTTTTAGTACTCTTTTTTCCCCCTCATATTGAGGGTTGCATAGGAGTCTGGCATCCCCTTCATCAAGATCTGTTCACCTGAAGATATGGTGGGATTCTCAGTTGGTAAAATGTCAAGCAATCAAGAAGGAATTAAATAAACACCATCCTTCTCTTTCTCCCCTCCTTTCATTTTTTACCTTTCTTCTCTTTCTCATCCCTCTTCCTACACTTCTCCTTCTCAACTTCCTCCTCCTCCACCTCCCCATTTTCCTCCTTTCCTCCTTGTCTTTCCCCTTTCTTCCTCCTCTCCCTACTTCTCACCCTCTCTCTTCACCCTCCCTTCTCACCCTCCCTTCATCTTTCTTCCTCATTCTCTTCCATTCCTCCTCCTCTTTCCCCTTTCTTCCTCTACTCCCCCTCCCCCCACTCCCCTCCTCCATCTACTCTTACCCTTCACCACTTTTTCCTTCTCACTCCTCACCCATGAATCTCTTTCCCCCTTCCTCCTCTGCTCCGCCTCGTCCTCATACTGTTCCTCAAAGAAGTGTTCTGTTTTGTGTCAGAACATTTTTCATTATGTTATTGCATTTCGTGCCGCAATTATACGCAGAATAGCAGGAATTCTTACCTATAAGGTAAATATAGTTGCCTCCTGCTGTCTCAGCACCAGACTTACGAGTCGACAATAAGTCATTAAGTTGATAAACGTTTCCGTGTTGATTCCTTTGGTTCCTGATCTTCGACTGATTGGGCGTACGTCGGGTTTCCCGGTCCTTGGGGCTGGTTGCGGTTGGGTGACCACAGGGTGTGCACACTTGGTCATGTCGGGTCCCGGCGCAGGTCACGAGGACCGGGTATAATATGGCCTATCGTCAAGTCGCCGGTTTATGAACCAGACGAACCCCTTTTACAACAATGTATTAAATTCACCTATTTTAATCAATCACAATGGTATGCTTTGCAAGTGGTGAAAGATAAAAAAAGTTAATCATTTGTTTTTAAATTGAAAGAAATATTTTATTCTAATTCATATTTTGATATGTATTTAGGTTCTCTTATTGATTTTTGTAATTTGTTAGTCATGTTTGTTGGATTAATGTCTAAGATCACTTTTCATAACGTTGACAGATCTTTGAAGATGCATACAAGTCTCAGGTCAGCTGTGTAGTCGTTGACGACATTGAAAGACTACTGGGTAAGTTGGAACAATATTTATATGTTTGTTTGTTTGTTTCCTTCTTTGTGTAATAAATAACTAGAGAATAGTGATATGCACCAGATTGTCAATGAATTTTTGGATAGTGACAATAACTAAGCCTTTAGATTTTGATATTAATTCCGTAATCCCTTTAAATTCTGTGTGACCTTACAGTTTGACCCCATAGTAAAGTATTGCTACTACACTGTATTGCTACCAAGGCATGGGTCTGCCACCATTGACGTCCCCTGTACTTGTCTTTGTGTATTTTTTATTGACTCACTTCTGCAATTGATAGCTTTCAATACCATTTATTAGATAATTTTATTAAAGATATTAAATTTCTTTATTGTATATATCTTTATTCCGGACCTGATTTTGGTATTTGATGCAAACGACAAATCCTTTTCCCTATCATTGACAATCAATAGCCATTTCTAGTCTATGTGACAGCTTTTATTAAGGAATATCAGAGATGTAATGCCATCACTTTTTATATATTTTTCCTCTTCAAATATGTTGATATTGACTTGATGGTGCTTTCCCACTTTCTCCTTTTTTCAGACTATGTTCCAATCGGACCTCGCTTCTCCAATCTAGTATTACAAGCTCTTCTAGTACTCCTAAAGAAAGCTCCTCCCAAGGTACTGAAAATTTGTCTTACAAATTCCTGCAGATTCACCCTTTCGGGCTGATTTCACAAGTTTTATGTTTTAATTCAATTAATTTTTATTTCATTATTTCAGGCTTTGAAAAATATTCCATTTACGTGTGCTGAAAAATAAAAAATAAATTTAAACAAAATATAGCCAGTCATTTGATGCAGGAAATTTCAGAAACAAGATAATCACTAAAAGTCTCCAATTTGACAATATATTATTATTAGTTAACATATTTTTTGTGCAACTTCAGCAATGGAAAGTTAATATGATTATATTGTATTGAAATGTTTTAGAAATATAATAGAAGTTCAAGTGTTATCAATTTAAGAAAAAAAAAGTGGTCACATTTGCTCAGAGACAATTCCTGTTCTGAATGAAAGTACATTTTTTTCCCAACAAATTTCTGAAGTGCTTCATGGCACTTGTACAAGTTTTATGTTTCTTGTACGTATTTCTGAATATGAATTTTATTCTGAATATGAATATGAATTTTATTCTTAGTATTGGCATATTAAAAATGTTCAATATATATAGTTTATATATGTCATTTTGATGTTCTGATGTTTGAAACCTCTCTTCCTTTACAACAGGGTCGGAAACTGTTGATCATTGGTACGACCAGCTCTCATGATGTTCTAGAAGAGATGAAGATGACTGATATCTTCAACACTCATATTAGAGTACAGAGTCTTAGTACAAGTGATCACATCGTCAAAGTCTTGGAGGTATGTTATTAATTTCCTCTTAATAATTAATATGTCCATTTATACAGTGCAAACACTGTATGCATATATTCTGTGAGTGATACTATGTACCATATTATTACCCTGGCTATAAAGGCTGAGCCAGCCGGTTATAAATGCTGAGCCAGCCGGTTAAGTACTCAATCATTTCAAGGAATAAGTTCCAACCAGGTACCCATTTTCACCTGAGTTGAGTGTACCACAATGTGGATGAATTTCTTGCTGAAGGAAATTAAGGTCATGGATGGGATTCAAACTGTCTAGTTGAAAGGCAAGATTCATAACCGCGACACCGCAATGGTACTTCATTTTTGTTACACTTTTTCATTGGTTGATGCCATCTAGATGTTTCATCATATGGATAAGATTTGACACGATATATAACCCTAGCTTGTTTCTTTTTTGTTTAATTATATTGTGCTATGACAATATCTAAAGTTCTTTGCAGCAATAGACAGGGATTAAGTATTCCAAGATTTTGATAGGAATTTAAATTCGACCTTAGTTTTTTAAATTTGGATACTATGTCACAAGCTTCAGTTCATCACTGCTTACGAGAGGGATGATATTTGGGCAAATACAATGAGCGAGTCCCTCCCGATTGGAATTAGATTGGGAAAAAGATTTGGGTATTCTTTGTTGTTGGTTTTTCAAAAGCTGAATGTATTTAGCACGGAGGAGAGGAAGCATCTTGGGACCTTTCTGATTGAATTTTAACTTAATAATCTTGTTGTTGCTAAAGGAGCTATTAAGGCAATCACTCCCAATGAAAGGGAATGAATCAGGTCCAAAACCCATGGCAAGTCCCTTCTGGTCAGAATCATTCATCATCAAAATATTGTTTATTGTCGCTATGTCAGGAGCTAAAGGCAATCACTCCCAATGAAAGGGAATGAATCAGGTCCAAAACCCACGGCAACTCCCTTCTGGTCAGAATCATTCATCATCAAAATATTGTTTGTTGTTGCTAAAGGAGCTAAAGGCAATCACTCCCAATGAAAGGGAATGAATCAGGTCCAAAACCCATGGCAAGTCCCTTCTGGTCAGAATCATTCATCATCAAAATATTGTTTGTTGTCGCTATGTCAGGAGCTGAATGCATTCACACCTGAGGAGAGGGATCGAATCAGGTCCAAGACCCAAGGCAAGTCCCTTCTGATTGGGATCAAGAAGCTCCTGGTCCTACTGGAGATGGTGAGGCAGACGGAGCCGTCGTACAGAATACCAAAGTTCCTCAGCTTGATGGAGGAGGAAGGAGGGTAAGCTTAACCATGCACAGTTGTCCTAATAATATTTGATTCACATAAGAGATTTGTGCATATTACAAATCTCATTTACAAATTCCTTCAAGTCTCATCTGAAAGCACATCTGTTTTCTCCTGACATAATTTCATTTATTTTATTTTACTGTGCTGCAGTAAAAATAAATGTTTAGAAGATTTTCAGATTATGTACCTTCTATCTTCATCATGTTTTCATTATTTGTTTGCCTTTCTTTGTTTCTAAAGCTTGATGAACCCCATACGGTGTACCTGTGCGCTATATGAATAGTCACCAATATTATCATTTTTATTTGTTTATCATATTACATTAGTTTATAAAAAAAAAAAGTTATCAAGATTTGTATTTCATTTGCAGAACAAAAAGAAACAGGAGAATGTTCACTTTTGAATCATTTCAAGATTTAGTCTCGCTCTGACATAAGACTAATCACACACACCTTTCTTAAAAATTGTATAATTTGCAATGAATTTCATAATTTTTTATACTCAAATTCAAAGGGAAAATTGTTTAATAAATCAAGACATCGCAAAAGAGAAAATATGATTTGTTTTAATTGTAACTGGAATACTTATGAGGTATGATTATTCTAGCATCACTTATTAGGAAAAGAAAACAATTAAATTTGATAACAAATGGTAGAACGTGTTCATAATTTTGAGGATGCCTAAATCTATATATGCCTAGTTTACAGATGGAAATGAAAAGGCAAGCTCAATATTAAATCAGCTATAGTGATGAATACAGTTAGTCTTTGCATCCATGATAATTATCATCCTATTTATCGTGGTGACTTTTTTGTCTTCTCTCTCATTCATCTGTTGGTCTAGGCTTGAGATGTCATAGAGGAACATTCCATGAGAGGAGATCCTCTCGCAAATATCAGTATCAGTCAGCCAAGAAAGAGGATGATAAGGTAGCCCTTCAGAATGACAACTTCAGAAAGAAGACAGCAAATAGATCGCAAATGCTCACGAAGGACTCGTATCTCTGTGAGCAATAAGGGACTGAGGATTTGAACATAGCAAACAACTTCAATAAAAAAAATTTGCAATAGCTTGATGATAGCAAAAGGAAATATCTTCCCTTTTAATTCACTGAACAGGTGCATTACCTGTTAGGCATTTCTCCACAGAATAAGGGGGGTTAAATTACTTTTGTGTGTGTCTAGCTATTGTGAATAATTCAATGGAATTTATTTACTTTGTCCAAATTTTGTGTCCTGTCTGCTCAAAGGGTATGATGTTGAGTAAAGCAGCAATGTATCAGTAGGAATTATTTATGAAGAAACTAGATGAAATTGTTTTAGGATCTGCCAACTCTTTCTCACAATGAAATCATGACCATGTGGTAAATTTCAGATAATTTACAAGTAGTTGTGAATGGTTAATAAAATGTGAAAATCTCTTAGGGGGTGTTGCTCAAACGTTGCAATTGATCGTAAGTTGCAGTTGATCGGTATGCGCCAATCAATTTCATTGTTTCATGTGCGTCTCATTAGATGCGCACACAACGCGCGAATGAAAATGGGCGTTTCAATTTGCAAAGTTGCAGTTGATTTGCAGTTGATTTTGAACAACACCCCCTTAGAAATCTTGTTGTATAATGATATTAATTCAGTATGTAGATTTCAATCTGCTAAATGTTGATATATATCTCTTTTATACATATATCAGTCTTTCTCTGGATTATTATAACATATTTCAATACATTATTTTATTTCACAATTTTATCCATGACAATGATCGTTTAGGATAAATTTCAAGAAAAAAATCATTCTTGCCACTTGTCTAATACAATGTGCTGTAATAGATGTACAATATTTGGAAATGTGACAATAAAATGAAAGCTGTTCCTGTAATTTGTATCTACATATTTGCAAATAAGGATATATTTACAATCAGACAAAATTCGACATGGATTTTTAATATAGTTGTGCTCAAATTTATTTGTAATTCTTGCAAGTATAGATTGACATTACTATACAGTATAGAGGTTATGTCTGTAACAAAATTGTTTTGTTTTCATATTCATAAGAAATATGGTTAACAAACTCATTTTGTACAAATTATATTCCAGTTAATAGGAACCCAACTTGTACACTGTGTAACTATTTATACTTACATTTACAAAGCAATAGGCCGATAGAAAATATATTGTTAGANAGAGCCAAATCAGAAACATTTTCAAATATTTAAAATATCTTTCGCATTTTAATTAACACAGAAATTATTTCATAACATTGAAATAAAGGCTCCGATATGGTAAAACAACCACCGAAAATGTTGGGTTGTCATCTAAATGTCACTTTGCATGCCAATGTGACGTCATCAACACGTCTTCATCAAGATCGCGTAATTAGCAAATACACGTATTTAGTGGCGCGGTGATATATGCACTTGATTTTTACATGCAATTCACCATAGATTTTTCTGAGCGGGCAATACAAGAAAATAATTGATGGGGCATTTATGGTTTCGATCCGAATCGGGCGATATGGTTTTAAAGTTGCCTTGCTCAGATGTCTGATGCGGTTAATAATCCGGAATATGCATGAGCGTTGAAATTCAAATGTGAATCACAGATTAGCTAAGCCAAATATTTTTCCAATGAGAGAAAGGCTCATAACAATAACCATGAGCTTTCTCCCATGAAAAAGATTTTGTTCAGCTGTTTGATTCATGTTTTGATTCCAATCTTCATGAATATTCTCAATGGTTGGCATTTCTGTTATTGTCGAGCAGTACAGGGCTACATTTGCTGTAATGTTGTAACCGCTGCCACGTACTCCAAAAAAAGTGAGGAATTATATAATTATTTTCCGGTCATATATAGTTATGTGTATGGATATAATTATTCATCTTTCTTTGTGTGATTTTGAGTGTTACAAATGCTTTGAATTAATAGGAACAATATCAGATATAGTTTATATAAAGAGTATGCTTTTAGAAAAAAAATATGAGTAGTATTTTAACGGGGAATTGTCAGAGACAGATTTTTCCAGATATAAATGCAGTAACATTTAATCCACTTTGGGCCATACATAACTGATTTTGAATGTTGTTCATTTTAAACTACAATATTGTATTAAAAATATGAGCATGTCTTTGCCCTCCCCTTGGGTTGCTTGAATAGTTCATTGTTTAGTCTCTTTCACAGGCTCTGTTGTTTAGAACTAATAACCTGGACAAGTGGAAAGTGAGATATTGTGATTTTTTTAGTTCTGAAATTAGCTTTGATTTTTCCCCACTTTTATGAAAATTAAATCTTTATTAATTGATTATAAACTAATATGATTTAGACGTTTCTATTATGAAGACATACATGTTTCATTTGGCCTGCTTCCAAATGCAGATTTCTAAAATCCATGCATAGTATTAAGCTAGTGCACAACACATACATCTAACCCCACCATCAATCAACCAAATGCAGTGTGCAGTAGTTATGCAATTAGCTCATGAATTAGCTCATGAAGATTTCCTACAATTTCCCCTTTTTCATGAGCTGCATGGACATAGCACAATTTTTGTTAAGTAATCTTAGAATCTGATAATGTATTCTTGTAAAATGAGTTAATTGTTCTTGATCTTTTTGTACAAGTATTTAAGTTTTATTTCTGAACAACATAGTCCATACACTTCAAGATGCTGTTTATTTGAACAATATTTATATTGTAGATGTGATAACTTTGTTTTTGTATAATATAGGTATGCTTAGCATTATATATTGAGGAGTGTAACATTCCATGAAATGTATTATAACAAGTAAAGAAATATTTGTTTTTTCTATGTATTCCCTTTGATGTTTGGTATTGTGGACTATCTTTTGCCAATGAAACATTTTCCAGGAAAACTTATTTGCAAGATATATTGTATGAAGTGTAAAGAATATTGATAGTTGAATATATGTTCCTTGTGATTTTTGTCCCTCTACTTTTATAGTCAGACACTGAATAAAGATATTCTGTTGAGCTGAATCAAGATGTAATTTCCATATCTATATAGTATCTATGAGTTGCAAATTTATTTGTCTTTTGACATTAATTAGCTGCAAGGGTGGGAGATTTTTCACCTCTGCAACCACAACTAATGATTGATTTCAGAATATTTACCAACTATTTTGAAAACTGAGTCCAAATTATTGTTGGATTACAATGTTTCCATGTTCACATCAGTTACTAACGATCAGAGTATTATCACCGACCGGCATGTAGAGCCATCACTTTGCTAGAACAAGAGATGTTGATGCTTTTATGCGCTATGCAGATTTCATACCTAGTTAGGCAAAACATTGAAAATCTCATCAGTCAGTATCTTTACTTAAAACATTCTTCAATTGAATATTTGATAAAACACGTCATCATGGTCATTTTCTTCCATTTTTTGTGACTGGATCCTCATACGAGCACATTCTGAAATAAAAATCACACATTTCAAAACTGAAAAAAAAACATGTTTATTTTAGCAAATATTTCCTTCATTGTGATATGAATAGATAAATAAAAGCAAACAAACTTACAGCTAAACAGATGTTGGAGTTGAAATAGGCTAGTTTAGGGAAAGATTCAAATTTATGCATGTTTCATCCCAACGAAAGTAGTTATGTAGAAGTACCGGTTGGTAGAAGTCAAATGCAGTACTTACTAAAAATCCAGTTTGCATACATTCAATCAAATCAAATCAAATCATCTATTTTAAATTCTTTTCAAAAATTTAAACACTGCATAGATGCTTAGTTTTATTCATCCAGCCAATTGTTGCTATGTCTGGCATGTTTCGGGCAAGCTTTTTGGTTGTGAAGAACAACCTTCGTACATAGAAAACTTTGTACCAAATAAAAAGAGGTTTGAGTTAAAGTTGTAAAACTTGAAAGACAACAATTATCTTTGTAAAGATTCATGTCAATCCTGTATTTGTAGAGGTGCCAACAATTCCAGAATTTTTCATGAGATGTATTTTCATGTGAATTGAGGGTTTCTATTACAACTGAATGGCTGAGAGGGTGGTTACTATTGAGATAATAATAATAATAATGAACAGCTTTTATATAGCGCTTATCAACTCTTCATGAGAATTCCCTAAGCGCTCTACAATTGCAGCATCATTACCCTGGCTTTAGCCCGGCAGCCACAATGCAGCGCACTTGGCGTTTCAAGGAATAAATATTCCTACCAGGTACCCATTTACCTCACCTGGGTTGAATGCAGCACAATGTGGATGAATTTCTTGCTGAAGGAAAGTAACGCCCTGGGTGTGACTCGAACCTACGACCCTCTAGTTGAAAGGTGAGAGTCATGACCACTACACCACTTTTGTTCAGCTGTTGCATTATTTACAATTCGACTTTTATTTCATGCATATTCTGGAATGGTTATCGTCTCTGTATTTGTACTCCGATTTAGCCACATGGCAGTTTCCTTTTCTATCAAGTGCAATATTACTCAATATGTCAGTTGTAGAGAGGAGATTAAAGGTGTGTCCCAAAACTTTAAAATTTTGTTTTTCTGTCTTGTTTGTTTTTATTAGATATGAGAAGGTATATTTGGTATATTGTTTGTTTATTTCAGCAATACAGATGGAATGAATTGAAAATGGTGAAAAGATAAGCTTATGAATTATGAAATAAATGAAAGAGAAAGTTAAATGTGAAAGTTAAATGTGAAAGATAGCCAAGCAAAGTCAAAATACGTATTAAAGAAGGGGAGGGGGTGACAAAGAAGTATAAAGAGAGAAAAGGGTAAATGAATCAAATGAAGAAAAAAAAGATAGAGAAAAGGAAATAGATCAAATTAGAGAAAGATAAAAAAAGAGGAGAATAGAAAATGAGAAAAAGGAGCAAAGAGAGCTAGAGAGTGATAGAGCGAAGAAAGAAAAACAATGAACGAGATAGAAGGGAATAATAGAAAGGAGTGAACAAGAAAGAAAAAGGAAGAAGTAGTAAAGAAAAATAAAAGAAGAAAGAGAGGAAGGAAGAGAAAACAATGAGAGAAAGGGAAAGTAAGAGAGAAAGAAAGAAAAGGGAAGGATGGAGGAAAGAAATAAATCTTAGAAAGATGAAGAGCTAAAGAAGATCGAAGGAGAGAAAGAAAGAAAGAAGGAGATAGAAAGGAAGAATAAAATGAAAACGACGAATGAAAGAAAGAAAGGAAATTACACAATAATATAATTTCATTTTTTTTATTTCGTTTCCAACAAAATACAAATCCAAACACAGTATAACAAAACAAATGCAATACACATAAGTTTTCAAAATTATACTTCAATGTAACATCTTAGTTATAAAGCTAAAAGAAAAGAGAAGAAGTTTATATTTTGTGGAAACAGAGAGACCCATTAAAAAGGTAAGGAAAGAAGAGAAATAAATGGAAATGAAGGAAAGAAGAAATGAAGGAAAAATGATAATGAAGGGCGAGAGATATATGACATAATGATGAGCGAGAGGAGGGTGTGTGCACACCGTTGACCGCGGCGCCACCAAATACCAGTGGCGCCTCCGCCCCACCACACTCCATTGGGCCAGCGCCAATACACACATCGTACACACACGTACACTCAACAGGTGCGCTCCAACCGCTCCGATCCGTGGGCAACTGGTAGAATCCGCCACTGCTGCACACACAGTGTATGGAAGGCTAGCGAAGGGGCTAAAACACAAGCGCGGATTTCGAAATTTCGGCCAAGAATTTGGAGACTGATTTGTCTGTTTTTCAAAGCATCGGATAACTTCAAATCTCTTGATAGGTAAGATTTATGATTCGATATTCAAATTCTAACTTTTACCATTAATTGAACAGCTTATCATTTTGAATCTACGGAATGAAGAGATCGAACAGCAATTGATAATTATGTTGAATATTTCGTTCGCCTACGTACAGGTGCAGTGTATGTGCAGTGCAATTAATAATTTGGTGACAGTTGGGTGTATATTCATGCGATGGGGTAGACCGATAAAACGGGTCTATTTCGATCAGGATTTGCTTCGCTGAGGCTATCGCCTGGCTATGCATCCTTCCTCAATATAGACCGATAAAACGGGTCTATTTCGATCAGGATTTGCTTCGCTGAGGCTATCGCCTGGCTACGCATCCTTCACCAAAAGTCAGAAATCGTTAAAAAAACCCTCCGAGAGTCAGATTTTTCTGTCTAGCGATGGGGTAAACTTAGTTTAGAATTGGTCCCACTAACCAATTATTATGTCGTTGATTTTTTGCCTATTTCTTCATGGTTTTCATAGATTATCCTTTAATTTTGCTTGTTCTTTAGTGTTTTAGTGTACATGTTTACACATTTTCATTTTGATCAACAATATCGGCTTTGTGAGATCTCACGTCATGAATGTAGGCCGTAGCAGAGACAGAGTATCTTAATTGCAACCGGTAAATATTCAGCTTTGAATGAGAAACGCCTTTAAATCAAAATTCATCATCATCACATCATCGGATTTGGCCAAAGGAGAGATAAATTTACAAGTTTTGCATGCTTTAATTTACAACATATCTTAATTAAAAAAAAAACGGGCAGATCGAGGCTAATTCACTGGGGGGGGGGGGGGGGACAGCAGCATTGAAAATTTGAGCTTGCATGCCGCTGCTCGACTGAGCTGACAAACAAAATAGAGGATCTTTACAGGGAAAAGGACACAGTAAGCTCTGCCCTTCTCTGGAAATATATTCTTTAGAAAAAGGGGCTACTACATACATTTTGTAAATTAATAATCCTTTTTAATAATTCATGATGTAAACTTGCTCTCCATGTACCTATATACATTTTTCAAGCTTTTTAGTTTTTTTTTTTTTATTGGAGAACGAAATATGAAGTGCAATGGCTGCCCATCTTTTTGATATTATTCATAATATGAAAAATGTTCACACTATAGGATTTTATAAGAATATTCAAGGGGAACCAACCCATGTGCTGTCAGTGCTTATCTTCCTTGGGACTCTTGCCAATATCTCATATCAATTCTCAGAATTCCATCTTAAAACACTGCAATATCTCCTTGATATACACCAGAAAAGGCAACGTTCCATAGATCAAGCCACTGCACACTGCCAGAGCTAACTCCCTCTATTGAATAAGATACTACATGTAGTTCAACTCCAACTATCCAAAACTACTGCAGTTATCCAGCGAGTGGAGGAAATAAACATAGAAGAAGAAGTGGATGAATAAAATTAGATGAAGAAACTGAAAATTTGAACAAAATCAGATAAATTGTTCAAAGGTTTTCAAAGTCATACAGATATTTCAATCCCTGCCGCAATTGGCAACTTGGGTGGAATCTGTGACACATTCTCGGACAACTCGCCATTCTTCTGTACACAAAATTTCACATTTTCTTCCCTTTTTAGAAAAGTCAACAAAAAATGTTTTTTGCTTGAATGTATCATCATTTATCAATTTGAATTGAATATCAATTCATTTTTTTTTTTGAAATTATAGACTAAATGAATGGAGAGTTGCCCGCAAGTACACATATGTCACAGATTCAGTCAAGTTGCTGATCACACTCCCCATCAGTGGCAGGGATCATGATATCATTGAGGCTTTCAAAATCCACAATTTTTTCACAGAGATTGTGTAAATTCCACAACTTGTTCATCTGAAATTCCTCCACTCAATGAAAGCATGATAATTCCAGGGGTAGGTTCTCATTTCAAGGAAGAAAATTATTTTGCACACTCCCTCATTGTTTACATTTGGTTCATGATCAGATTTTGTGTATTGCACCAAAGAAATATATGTGCCTCCTTCTCCCTGGACATCATTTTATTTAGGCTAAAAATATAAGTGGGGTAACGTGAGAAAAAACTCTCAACCTTATCTCAGTATTATGAAGGTTGGAGAATGATTCTCGAGGATTCACTTTTAGGGGATGTTGCTACAAAGTTGCATTTGATTGTGAATCAACCGCAAATTCAGGTGCAAATAGGAATGCACATTTTCCTCTGCGCATCCTCCATGCTTTTGACAGGACGGTTATGAAACAATTGGTTTGATTGGCGCTTGCTGATCAACTACAACATGCAATTGATCAGAACTTTTTATCAACACCCCTTTAATGGAAATCCCTCCTGCAATTAACCCATTGACTACTGAATTCTTATATGCCCATAGACTTTGTACAAGGCCCACCCGGTTCCAGAAGTCAATGGGTTAAACTTTATATGTGGGATAGATATTAATCACAAGTCAATGGCAAAATGTGTACAAAAGTGGTATGATGAATTTTGCAAAATTTGTATCTCTTATGTTTTGATTGTGACTCAGTGCATTCAATTTGAATTTGTCACTAAAAGTGACATGTTTGAAGGTCATTTCCATGCCTCAGTGAGAATTTACCTACATCTACATGTCAAATCACACATTGCTGCTTTCACAATTACATTTTGTGCAGTTTCCATTTCACAGGGATGCCATTAAAGACGTTGAGATAAGAGTTACCCATATACATGTACATACCAATCTTAATGTAAGTACAAAAACATTAAAGGGAAATCAACATCTGTCCTACAATTTGGCAGTTATTCTTTCTTGGTATACAAAACCAGCCCAATGCACTTATAGTATAAAAATGATAAAGTATATGGACAGAAAGATTTATAGCATTTACAGCACTCTTTGTAGTATGTTCAATCGATGATCCATGTCTACATCTATAATAACATGACACAATTAATGATGTATATTATCAATCATATCTTAATGAACTGAACTAAATTATCATATTTTTAATAACAATATCCACCTTATATTTTTTAAGCTATGTGCAAATTTGTGTACTTGTAGTCCTGTGTTTCCACTCCTGAGATAGGCGTGAAATGTTTTCCTGGAGGGGAGTCACTTGTAAAAAAAAAAAAAAAAAAAAAAAAAAAAAAAAAAAAAAAAAAGGAAGGAAGGAAGGGGAAGGGGGAGAGGTTGGGGAGGGGTAGTCCACGCAAAGTGAGTTAGGATGGAATGGATCATCATGTAAAGTAGCTAGACATGTAACCGCCTGCAGAAGCTTCTGGAATCTTATGAATTGAAATGCACACATGTGATATGTGAATACTTGTTGACTGAACATACAAGAGCACTGGGTCATAGAGATAAATTGGTTAATGAATTCTAATCTACAGTCTATGCCCTTTATCTATCTATCTATCTGGAGAAGAATATAGGTTCACAGTTTGATCTGCCCCACTGCTTCTATTGTTTGTTCAGTACGTCAAACATCAGCATACTGCATTGAACTATTGTTGTAAAAGCCAGAGTGGAAAGGCATATATAGAGAGGGAAATAATAATGGGGTAAGACAGCATCAGTATAGCATTCATACATCAAACATGATCAATTAGACAAGCATAATATCAGGCATTCTTGAATCAATATCCTTAAACTACTTCTAATATAATTACTAAC
>BQKZ01011793.1:0-15325 GCA_036244855.1 Temnopleurus reevesii | reverse complement strand
CGTCCATGAGTCTTAAGCAGCGAGTAGCTCAGTCAGTAAAGCCTTTGACTTGGAATTAAATGACCCCTCATGGCGTGGGCATAGGAAATAGAATTGAAAGTTAATTAGTGCAAATTAAATCGTATTTGCTCCTTGGCTTTAGATAATATTAATATCTAAATTAGATTTAATGATAATCTGCATGGATTCTGGAATGTTAAATTAATAAAGATGTGTATAATATATTATCAAACATTCATACCTTTGGTAAATCGTTTGTAAAATTATGTCCTATCTTCTTATTTACCACATTTCATTTAATTAAGCCAGCTATTTGTAACACCACATGCGACTCCAGTATGAGCTGGAAACTTCTTTAATCCTGTGCATCGCATCGAGTTGAGAAATGTCAAAATGATTTGATTTATCTCAGTAACCTCGACCTCGAATCACTTTGAGGAACAAAACCTCATGGCCATGATGGTACATTACTTGGCCCTATTTCCAATCGCGTCATTCAAGGTGTGCACTAATTAAAACATCGCGTATTCAAAATTAGATCACCATAACACGTCCATTTCTGCAATATGCCGCCATCCAGAGGGGTAATTGTGATGAAATTAGAAATGTCATATTTGCCGAATTATCGCCTGATCGTATACCCGTCTGTTATATTCTGCCTTTTCCCTAATGCCCCGGTCACATAGGACCCCGGTTGCAACACGATTCACCCCGACTCTTTGTTAATTCACAGTTAACTGCCTCAAAACAACGAGTCAGGGCAAATCGTGTTGCTTCCGGGGTCCGATATGTGACCGGGGCTAAAGATGTTATTCATCAGATTAAGACGTCTCCATTTCTGTGTTTATGAATTGTAGTTACGAAACATTGCGGGGACATGCATATCCACGTGGTTTTGTCATTGCGTGAGAGGGAAATCAATTATATCAATTAATCTAATTGATTGTTCTATTAAAAATGCGAAAGTGCTTCACGCAGATTTGTCAGGAACAGGGAGAAACACCTTGAACCAGATGAAACGAAAGTGCTATTTCAGTAAGTTACACGTGGAATATTAATCATTCTCAATGTGTCGCGTGATCAAATATGACACGGTTTCCATGCCATGTGAGTTGTGGGTTAATTGTTTCATCAAACATGACTGTATGAAAAAACCGTTTATCAAAGCAAATATTCTACTTCATCCACATTTAGAGCGTGTCCACAATTTCTTTTTAGATATCTGCTCGAGTTTGCGTTTCCGCGCTGAATCATCAGATATATAACAAAAAAATCATATATTGGACTCAGTTAGTTGTCTACAGCCATTTACTCCATTGCATACCGAATTCTTACATTTCCATAGACTTTGTACAAGTGGTACCCGGTTCCAGTGGGCAATTGGTTAAGCGGGATTTTAACTTCTAAATGTGTTAGTGCGTAAAACTGATCCAAATTCACTCTGCGGACCAGGCAAGCCAGAATTTCATTGATATATCTGATGGATAATCGTTTAGAAAGGAAGTATTTACTTTTCTTAATGGAGTGAATGTTTGAGTAAGGCCCATCCCTTATCAATATTTAGATCAATATTGACTTTCATTAACTTTACAAACAGACAGCTTTTCCCACGTCTTACATATCACAAGATGAACGAAATTTTTACTCTAAAGAGGTATATATATAGTTGATATCAATTACACCTTGTTCTAGATATTTCAATCGGTGATGTGCAGAAATGACAGGAAATTGATTCTGGTTGGTTGTGGACATGTTCAGCCAAGTTTAAAGGGTACCAGGCTAAATATCATAAAATTTAGATTCCTTATTTAATTCTGCTTCCTTTACAAGGGACTCATAAAAATATCGCTGACAAAATCATCACACAACAAATTACTCTATATAGCAGCTATTAGTTTGACAAAGGTATTTTTCATTTACAACTTGTTACGAATTCTAGGCTCCACACTGCAAAAACTCTGATCACCTATGCATCTGTCATACAGTTCTAGAATAGTACCTTCTCTCACGGTAAGATATGGGGCCTGTTAGACAATTAATTTTGCAATTAATCGAATCTCTTTGGCACACATTTTGCGATAGATTGTAAATTTGACTACATCTTTTATGCCACAGACCCATTGACTGATGGAAACGGAGCAAAACGGTCCAGAACTATAAAGTCGGTCGTATGACTGTCAATAGGCCGGACAGGTTTATCTTAAAGCCGATGCAATTGTTTGACACAAAGGTTGCTCTCGACACCCAGCCTGGCAGAGCAACAAGTATTGTATTGCAAGCTGGGTCACAAGCATTTCTAGCTATATTGTAAGAAGCATTTAATGGTTAAACGTCGGCAAAACATCGGATTCGCCGTTGGAATCCGATATTAGCGAGGTTACGCACCGTCATCACGAACGGCAAAATCGCTGATCAATACCATTGTCGACCCGTTTAAGTCGGCTTCGCTGGTTGCCAGTGACAACAGCGACGAAGAGCATAATTCTACAACTTTTTTTGCTCAATCACACGTCCGTCTTAGATGCAGGAACGTAGCCAATCAGATGCGGCCACGCGTATCACGTGTCTATTATGCAAATCTTTGGATTTCGGCGTGAAAGCTCGTCACACTCAGTGTGCATACTGCCGTTGAGCGAGTAGCGTAACAGAAGTTAAGAGCAACAGAGGGAATAAGGACGGGTTAGCAAGAACGCAGGAATCTGACGAATTCTCCCGTCATTGAGCCGCTCCGCTGTCGAGCGTAAACTCGGGAATACCGTTATTCACGGGCCTTTAGCGAGTATTGGTATTACGGTTCTACATTGGCATGTATGCATCAAGATACACCGTGAGCAGAATGGAAAAGGACTGGGACAGAGTAAACAATTTTCTTTCAAGCATTAACAAAAGCTTCGTGATCACAAAAGAAAGTCCAATATGTACAGCTCTTGTTCAATTATTTTCTGCAAAATAAAAAGGGTGGCTATTTCGTTTGTGTCCATTTAGTTTTTGATGGTGCTTGAATAGAGCCTGTTCTTTACGATGTCCCAGGCCTCCGTACCCTCTGCTCTTCTTCTTCTTAGTGGTGATCTGCCTCCTTCATCCTTGATGATTCGTGCAGGCATTTGAAATTAGTTGTATGTGTCATACGGGTAGGGTGCATGTGCCAATATTTACACAGTGCAAGTAAAAAGCGCCTGAAATCTAGCTGCTGCTGCCTGGCCTTCCGTCAAGAAATGACGAAAAACATTAATGGAAGTGGCTGTCACAACATTGTCAGGAAAGGTATTCCATGTTCTCACAGTTTCATGTGAGAACATGTGCTCGCAGTGATGTGCTCCCAGTGATAATGACAAAACATTTCTCTACTTTCACCCTTACAGGCTGCTACGAGATCAAGGCGGAATACATGAAGTGGCACGAGGTCCAGGCAATCGCCGCCATGTGCTTCTCCTGCGTCGGCATCCTCATGACTGTCTTCGTCACTGTGACCTTCATACGTCACAATGACACGGCCCTCGTCAAGGCATCCAGTCGAGAGAACAGCTACATCCTCCTCGCCGGCATCTATCTCTGCTTCCTCGTCACCTTCCCTTACATCGCGAAACCTTCCACTGTCGTCTGCTACTTTCGGCGCATCGGGTTGGGGTTGAGCTTCTGCATCTGCTACGCAGGACTCGTCGTCCGGACCAACCGCATGGCGCGGATTCTGGCGGGAAGCAAGAAGAAGATCCTGACACGTAAGCCCCGGTTCTTGGGAAGCACCGCGCAGGTGGTGATGACCTTCGGTGTTATCAGCTTCGAAGTGGGAATCATCGTGGCGACCCTGGTCCTCGAGAGACCAGCAGCGGTGCTCGACTACCCGGACATCCGTCGGGTCAGGCTCATCTGCAACACCACAAACTTCGGTTTCGCTGCTCCCCTCGGGTACGACGCGCTTCTTATATCCCTCTGCACGCTGTATGCCTTCAAGACCCGTAACCTTCCAGAGAATTTCAACGAAGCGAAGTACATCGCGTTCACCATGTACACCACCTGTATAGTCTGGCTAGCATTCATACCTTTGTACTTTGGTAGTGACTTGAAAGAAATCGTCGTGTGTTTTGCAGTCAGCCTAAGTGCCACTGTAACATTAGGTTGTCTGTTCTTCCCAAAGACATACATTATCTTGTTGAAACCAGAAAGGAATCGACGAAGTTCTATGACCACGTCAAACCTCGTTCGTATGCACGTTGGGAGTTTCAGTGAGCTCGCTCCATGTAGAAGCAACAGCAGTAGTAACGGTACAATGGATGGCTGCAAGTAAGTATACGCCTAACAATCCTTTTTCTTTAAAGGCTTCAAACTTTAAAGATGACTTTATTGCAAAAAGGTTGATACCATGGAAGCATAATATAAGAAAATGAATCAAATGTACAGGAAGTATGAAAATAATAAGACAAAACTTTATTCTTATCATGAGATTTTATTTGATGTGATGTTCATGGTTTAAGAGGATGTTCTGCAATTTGAAATTATCGCTTTTCATTTTGACATTTAGGAATGGTTCTAACAATAAGATATGTATTTCTATGAAATCAACTTTGTTGTTTCCTTCAATTTCATGTCATCCCTTTCGAATCTTAGTATTTTTCTACGTGTTTTCTGTGGTCGGGTAATAATTTTAGTGTATCAAAGTTCCGAAGTATTTTCCTACATTTGAAGCTTGAAGATATATTGATATTATCGTCGGATAAGTGGTCATTGTGCTAAAAGATAAAATCGTGTATTTTATAGGGTGTCCTACTAGTAAAGAATTATTCACAGAGCTCAAACCATCCTTGACTTGTATATATATCAAAAAATTGTCTGGAAATAAAGGCTTAAGTGCTGGAAAGATTTCCAAATAATCATGCCCGCCAGCAAGTGATCCATTATCTGTGCATGCCCCAGACAAGGGATTTGATGTTGGGTTAAATACCATGTTTACAAATCGCCAGACACTTCTCCGCGTCATCTCTTCAATCATCTCCCCCTTAAAAATCATTGTTATCCATTCGAATGCTGACTTATTTTCTTTATGATGCTTTTTTGTTTTTCCACTTTCAGCGAGAAGCTCTTGGGAGGCGACCGGAATGCCGCAGGCGTGAGGGGCAACCGCAAGAAGAGCAGTCCTCTATCTGGTCCGAACCATCGCGAGAAGGGACGAGAGAAGAACAATAGAGAGAAATCACCTGGGATCTTTTCAGCTCTCAGGAGGAGAAAGCGACCTAATAACACCAAGCACATGAAAGCTGTGCAGAGGGATAGGTTGCTATCAAAACGCAAGCAGCCGCTGTATCGTTATGGGAACTCTACGAACGTAACGCCATCGCCGCATCACCCGCCGTCACCGGTAGAAGAGGGAGATAGCAGCATAGAGAAGACGTTGGAAGAGAAATTGAATCTAGCGAAGGAAGCATCTAGAGCTATGGGTTGCTTAAAGCCCTCTAGAACACAAGCGAGGGGCGAGGAGGGGAAGAATAGTGACGTCACACGCGAATCTTCGGTAGATGTGGAGTTAGCGGCGGGTTGCAGTGGGGTGACTAAGCAAGGTCAGGGGTCAATTATGAAAAGCTCGCAAGTTACTGAGAGAACAGGTGCGTCAGGCGGGTGTATACATGCCCCTTCTAGGATTCCTAACCCGCGCCCGCCACTAGGGCAGGACGCGTCCGCCTCAAATGGTGCCGCGGCGCAAAGCGATTCCAAACCTCAGGCTCACGTGCTTCCACTCCGAGTCCGCCGCTCCTTCAGCGACGAGACTATCAATAAGAAACAATCCTCGTCACGGCCGTCGTCGTCATCATCAAACAATTCCGACTCGAGATTTCTAGGTGTCGACAGACAGCAACAATCACACTCCACAGGCGGGTCTTTCAACCAAATCTACCCCGATCTTCTGCAGGTGTTGCCGACGGCCGAGGTTGAACCGTCCCACGGGGAATCTCGCCGCGGCCAGCGACCCGCCGAAGGTCGTAGGAACAGTCCCCCCAGTGAGCGCGGTAACACGACGAGTGATGTAGCGCCACGGCAGGGTGTGAAAAGAAGCGTCCGCTTTGACGATAAGACGATGACAGAAGGTGACAATGCTCACACATCACGTGACAATATCCCTGAATCACGTGACACTCGAAACGTTAATTCGCCCAGATGGAGTGAAGGGGATCATGTCGTAACAATACCCAATGAAATCCTAGGTGTCCTCACTTCTATAAAGTCATCAGATGTATGAAATGCACAAAAGCCTATCATCAATATTATTTTATAGACTGTTTTATTCTCAAATGTCAAATATTCGCCTGATTATCATATTTTCTTTGTGCTAAAAATGAGAAAACATATTTGTTAAAAAGGTGATTTCCTCCTGTTGTTTTGTCTATATATGTTTTCAAATTTTCTTTTTTAAAAGACAAAATCTACTTAATGTTTTGATCATTTAATATTGTACTTTTGACATGACTGTTTAAAATATAACAGTTCGCTCCTTCTCATGTACAATTATAAAGAAAATGAAAATTGTTTATTTTATATATGCGAGTATATTCAAAACTAATTGGAAAATCAAATTGACTGAAATTCAAACTATTATTTTGTTTTCAAAACAGTAAACACTGTTTTATTATATTCTAATGTTTTGTTTCTCTATATCTTACTAAGATTATAAAAAATTGTAATCATTTAAGTATAGTTGTTACAATTTCTTTCACAACACATTGTGGAATTGCACAAACTTTCATAAGTTATCATGATTTAAAAACACAAAACAAAATTGTCTGACACCGTGATGCAAAAAAAATAATGGATGTTCAAGCTTGTGCAAAGGTAAGAGTATATCATTGGTCAAAGTTGTACTTGTCCATTTTACTCGGTTATCATTAAACCTCATGAAATAGAAAGCTCTAAATTTGACCTTATGATATATTTTGAAATACCTAATTGTACTCATAGGCATTCATTGTTCGTATATGATTTAATGTTTGAAATACGGGATACAATGCACGGGTGAAGACAAATATTTATTTACTGTTTGAGATGATGATTGATGCCAAGTTAGAAGCTACATATTGAGAAGAGAAATACAGCTTTCTGCACCATTCTGTTCATGGCAGAGCCAGGCAAAATGAAGGAGATTCGTTCCCACAGAAGACTAAACATTCAAGCGCTCCCCCAAAAAGCTTTTAAGGACGATATAATAGTAGAAAATGGGGGGGGGGGGGGTGTCTTTTAGAAAGAGCATTAGCATTCTTGCTAAGCCGTTTTAACGTCTTGTGCCACCCTCTTAACATGTACACAAACGTTGATACGTCTATGTTAAGAAGGTGGCACAAGAAATTAAGACGTCTTTACAAGAAGAGGATACCTAAAAACCATTTCCATAAATTGGCCCCTGGATCTACGCTGTGTTATATGGGGATAACTGCTTGTTTTGATCATGGAACTACAAACTATGGATTACCGATCTTTATCTATATCTTTATTATCGCTGACAGGTTTGAGAAAATGTTTTGCAACATTACGTCGTGGATACGTCATCTCGAGACACGGTCTAACAGAGATATATCCCGAACACGATATAAAGTATTTTCGAAAAGTTAAGTCGAACGCAATTTCAGTGCTCCTGTGTAATGCTATTGAAATCGGTACCGGCTTGTCATTGTTGTGTACGCACAGTTGAATACACGGTGGACAGATTTATTGTCTGCGTTCTAATTAACTTTTCGGAAATCGTTTATATCGTGTTCCCACACCTTCGAGCTCTAGAGGACGTTTCATGAAGCTTGTCACCAGCAACAATTTGCCAGGACTTATTAATTCAGTAAAATTCTTGATTTTAATTGGATGAAAAGCACCATCGCTGACTCAGTTGATATGGTAATTCTTTGAAAATAACTGCTTGTCACTGGCGACAGGTTACATAAAACGCCTTCCCGTACACTCTGCTTTTGGGCGCGAATCACAAATATGTCGGCAAATCTACCACTTTAAAGGAATAAAGAAAGTCGGTCGTTCCTTAGTAAGTCCATGCATTGTCAAGAATCAGGATGTATTCGGTTACTTGATAGTTTTTCATCCTCAAAAGAGTATGTTCTAATTTTCGAAGAAGTTTCTTTTAATGTTAAATATGTGATCTACACTTGATACAGGTGCAATCATTGCAATGATTTGATTATTTGTATCAAAAGTGACGATTAGTTACTTCGTAAAATTGTGTTCAAACATTTTGTAAGGTTTCTTATATCAAAGTTGTACATTTTAATGTTTATAACTACGGAAGTGTTAAAGTGCCACTCGACTTTGTGACTTGTCAGGATAGGTCTTCACAAATAGAGTTAACGCAATTTAATGTCCATTGTCTGACTTGTAAAGTCTACTTCATAAAATGGTAAGTTGACACGGCGAGGGTATATCTTTATTGACAGGTCGAATTAACAAAGTTATAATTGAACGTGGTAATAATCATGACAAGTATACTTTCTAATTGAATGGCTGATTCATCAAACTTCTGCAATGGACAGATTTATTGACTCACCCAATCGCAGAAAGTGGCATAAAATGCTATGTACTCAAACGAAATTAAGTTCAAATGTTCTTCCAAACTTTTTTAGTGGCTTTGGTAGAAAGGTTGGGAGAAGTTTGGAACTTTATTTCATTTAATCATCCCCAACCGATGAAATTATTCTATAGAATATAGAAAGAAGAAGAAGAACCACGATTATGAATCAACCTAGCCACAAATCATACATTAAGGGGAAAGGGACTTGTCAAGACGGTATATTTCTCAACCTATTATTTCAGTCAATATTGGGAGATTAATTTATCTCCAAGTCTGCAAAATGTGGATTTTAAATTGACTTGTTCTATTGCACGGATATGGGATCTCGAGAACTTAAGTCTCTAATTCGAATGGCACTTTAACACTTCCATATATAACAACTCGAATACAGGGTGCAAATCTGCTATTGCCTCGATGATATTGCAAAAGAAGCCTACATTTGATACAATGCATTTAGGGTCGACTATGATGTTAGCTTTTGTATTTTTCACAATTGACAGTAATCTGAAGTTTTATTGAAGATGTTATCAGAATGTATTTTCAAAGATTTCCTTCTCTCTTCTGGAGGTAAGAATGATATTACGCTTGCTTTATATGTACTTTGGATGTTTTCACTCCATTTCATTGATGAAGAGCACTGCTTAAATGTCTCGAAACGTAATACAGTGAATATCAGCAGAGCCGCCAGAAATGTTTGTAAAGTTACTGATCATATATCTTGTATCCAGTTGTTGTTGTTCCGACAAGGAAAAGTGAATTATGCACACCCAAAAGTTGGAAAGATGTTAGTTTCTTGTTTTGCATTATATGTATTCTGTATCCTACTCTGATAACGTCATTGGTCGTTACCCTCTTCCCCCCCCCTTTTTTTTTTGGGGGGGGGGTGGTATATTGAGATGTTTTTGTTTTGTTTATGGTTTTTTTCTATTTCCCCCGTTTTTAATTTGTTGTTCGGCCACGTTAAAAAATACTATTTCTTCAATTACTTTTGCCATTTTCGTTTCATTTTCTTTTTCACAAAATCTCATCAGGGTAATATATTAACATTAATTCCTTTCATTATCAAGGAAAATAATATGTCATCAATTTAGAATCAAATAGGGTTAATAAAGATATTAGTCGTTGTTAGTTTTGCTCTCCTCAAAGCTCTGTTCATCTATATTTTCCATCACATTACCCCCAGAGACATGGAGACAGTTGATTCCCTCTATTTTGACTTTTGATGGTACCTTGCTCTCTAACAGAGTAAGGCATTTTGAAATACGATGAAATGACTTACTGGACTGACGATTACTCGACGTTGTTACTACTTGAAAGATTTAAGACAGCGACTCAAAAATAACGAGTAAGCAATAACAACAGCAAAAACAAACAAACAATGACAAGAAGAAATACACATAAAAAAAAGAAGGAAATAAAATTTTTTTATTTCAATTCATTGGAAATTTGTATATACCTACAACATGGCAAATGTGCTGACGAATGAAACTTTTGTGACGTAATAAAAACGACTTGCACGTACTATATTTGCATAACCAAGGACTGAAGTATAGAGAGTAGGGACCTTTAGCATGTACAAGACGGTATGGCTGATCACAACGTTAGCTCAAAGGTCCGTTCCAGAAGGGTGCACCAACACAACACTACTTCTTGAATGGACCTTAGAGCTAACGTTGTGATCAGCACTACCGTCTTGTACATGCTAAAGGTCCCTAATGTCATTGACGACGGAGGAATATCATTGTCGGTGACGAAAAGTGTAACGGATGTGACATGATTTTGTCGAAAGGTACTTCGGAGGAGACTCATGACGGATAACACTATTGATCAACATGTGGATGCCATGTTTATGATAAAATATCAGAATCCACAAGAAGCAAAAATCGATGTTTGAAAAACATTGAAATACAATAACGTAAGAAAATAGATTGGAGCAGATTTGCAAGAAATGTTGTTGTAAGAAAAATCCTAACCATATTTTCAAATTGAATGGTAGTCAGATAGTAACCATAAATGATAGCATGCGATATGTGTACATTTTTAAATGTCATTGTGATGCATGATAAATCTTCCAAACTTAAAATAAATTAATTGCATTTCTTCAGAACATTTCTGCTGACACTTCTGCCTTAAGATTTTTTGTTACTTGATTTGAACATTTTTATGGAGTAAATACGTGACAATTTATTGACATTTCACTCGAAAAATATGACTTTATTGACCGAAAAATACAAATAAACCTATTCTGGTGCTCTAATTACTATATTTTCGAGTTCCGACCGACAATTAGCCTTTACAAAGGCTTACTCGCGGCTACCAAGAGGCCTCGGCTAGAGACTATCCGACAATCAGCTTACAGATTGATTGACCGAATTTATTGATTAATTTAATGAATATTTGTTACAATATTTGGGACAGGGATATTTGTTTTTCGATGTCAATTGGGGGAAAGTTCATCGAGCTTGCAACTGTCAATGACCGAATCGTTTGTTTGGCGTTCAGCGGTGGGCTTCCAAAATCGATGGACGGAGACTTGTAGACGGTAAAAAACAAGTGCGCATCTGATGTGCGCAGTAAAGGACAAGTGCGCAATTGATATGCGCATCATTTATTGCGCATGTGAGGTGCGCACTCGTGTTCAACAGTCCACGAGCGTCCGTTCACGTCCACCAATTTCGAAAGCCCCTATTTGCATGGTTCTTTTTAGTTTATGAACGAAAAATGTGGACGAAATGTGAAATTTGGGGTTTCAAATCTGATTGTATTATTACATTTGTTTTAACATGTGTGCATCTGACCGATAAATCGAAATGCAATTTACTTCTTACTGATGACCCAACAACATGGACTCTGCTTCTCCGAAATAGATCAACCCAAAATTAAAGAGAAAAATGCTATATAAAATTACGACACACTTAATTGGCCAATTAAGTGTGTCGTAATTTTATATAGCATTTTTCTCTTTAATGTGTGAGGATGATTTAACAAATTTGGTGACCTTTTTCTGATTATGTGAGCAATATAGTTTCGGCCCATCCGTGAAAATTACGTTACAATGCCCAAATCGGAGAGGATAATGATGTAAACTTTTGACGACTTTACTCTGAGCATTATTTTCCCTTTTATCTTGCTTCGCTTTTGCTCCATTTTATTTCATTTCTAGACCATAACTATTGAAATGTATAACAATATCATCGCACGTTCTGCATCCTTTACTTTTACAGATAAACTATTACTTCTACTACTACTACTACTACTACTACTACTACCATACTACATGTATTACTAATATTATAACTACTACTACTACTACTACTACTACTACTACTACTACGACGACGACGACGACGACGACGACGACGACTACTACTACTACTACTACTACTACTACTACTACTACTACTACTTCTACTATTACAGCTAATGCAATTGATACTCCTACTGCTGTTACCACTACTTCTAAAACGATATAAACTATGTCCGTAAAATAAGGTGGGTCTCGGACAATAAATCCGTGCGCCGTGTATTAAACTGTGCAGACATACATGTAACAATTACAAGCCGGTTCCGATTTCAAAAGTATTAAAAATGATCATTGAATTGGTGTTCGACTTAATTTCACAGAAATGGTTTATATCGTGTTTAATTTCTACTGCTACTATTATTACTACTACCACTGCTACTCATAATAATGTTATTAGTATTAGGCCTACTCCACTACAATAGCTACTACTACTACTACTACCACTACTATTACTACGACTATTACTACTACTGCTACTACTACTACTACTACTACTACTACTACTACAACTACTACTTCTACTACTACTACACAACTACTATTACTACTACTACAACAACAACTACTACTACTACGACGACGACGACGACGATCACTACTACTACTACTACTACTACTACTACTACTACTACTACTACTACTACTACTATTACAACTATTACTACTATCGTGATCATTACCACTAGTATTATATACTACTCCTACTCCTACCATTACTACAGTGAAAACTCTGTAAAGAGATACGATATAACAATATTCATGATTTATTTATTTATTAATCTATTGATCAATATTTTAGCAGGATGCCCGCACAACAAGATGTTGGTATCACAAGGGGTCCTGCATAATAAAAAGTACATGAACATTATACAATAACAAAAACAATGATATACAGAGGTATCCCAGCTCTTTATAACTTATTATTGTAACCCTGGCTGCGTTAACGATATTGCTGCTGTAAATCATTTTATTGTGTTTTTTTAAAGACGCATATGAATCAATGATTTCGATTGGCGCGTTCCAGTCCCCCTTGCTATGAATTGCAACAACACCTCCTAAGTAATATTTTTGTTTTGTTTCCTTTTTAACCAGTAAGCTTTCAAGAAAGGAAAGGGGTACCACGATGGGGATCGAGACCATGGCCTTGTGATGACCTTGCTAGATGACTTGACCACTTCACGTGAACAGGGGCGGACACTATTTTTAGGGGGGGGGGGGGGGCACCTTTTCATCCTTCCATTTTCACATTCACGATTTAAACCAAAAAAAAATGTTTCACATTGTTACGGGGGCGCTCGCCCCTCCGTCACCCTCTGGATTTGCGACCGCCGTTCTACCATGGAAAATTAACGCGGCCAGTAGATAATGGTCTTTAAATATAGGAAATGTATAAGGAATGGGATTTAAGCGCAAACGACTCATTTCCAGGTTAATCTTTCTCGGCATTTCAAAAGAGCAATCTTGCAACTCGGACGATAGACCTAATTAATCTCAGAATCAGTGACGGACTTGACCTTAAAACATTACATGACCGCATTTTTGGGCAAACTTTTTACAAGACTTTTTCAAGACTAATACTAGACTCTAACTACAAACGTAAAAAGTTTTTGGTGTGGAATTTGGGGACAGTTCAGGTTTACCAAATGGTTTATCATGTTAATCATAAACATATAACACGATATAAACTATTTCTGCACAATGGAGTCGGTCATGGACAATAGAGCCGTACGCCGTGAATTAAACTGTGCGGACACAACAATCACAAATCGGTTTCGATTTAAATAGCATTACAAAGGAGCATTGAATTTGCGCTCGTCCTAATTTTTCGGAAATGGTTTATACTGTGTTATACGGGGTTGTTGTTCAAAATCAATCGCAAATCAACTGCAACTTTGCAAAAAGTAACGCACATGAAACAATGATTTTTAATGGCACGTTCCGACCAATTCCAACTTTTGAACAACACCCCCATAGAACGATCTTCCTTATCATCATCACCATAATTATGAAAAACAATCGTCATCATCATCATCATCATCTTTATCATTATCATCATCATCATGATAATCATCATCATCATTATCATCATCATCATAAACAATGACGAATCGTCATTATCATCACCATCATCATGAAAAACAATCGTCATCATCATTATCATCATCATCATCATCATCATCATCATAAGCGTCATAATCATGACTGTCCTCATCACCAATAATCATATTCATCATCTCCAGTATCACCATGGCAAAGATCATCATCATCATCATCATCATCATCATCATCGTCATCATTCTCTTAATTTCTTACATGATTAAAACATTTTAAAAAGTTTTAATTTTCCGGGGTTTTAATATTATTCCTATATGCATTCCAGTGTGAAACAAATTGATATGCTTGAACCCCTCCCCAAAATCAGAATGCTTTTGATGGGAAAATATTCTAAAGTCAAATTTTCCCGTTTATTGACATCCAAAACAGGAAATTTACAATTTCAGATAAACTTCATTGGTGCTCCATTTAGGCCAGAGTTGAGAACGTGTAAAAATATGTTACAAATTTCTATTTAAAAGTTGTGTTCTTTTCATTCTCTATCAAACCTCACTGTTTGAGGTTTCCTTCAATGGCTCAAATAAAGCGTAGCATGTAGTAGTCACTTTCTTCTATTTGTTTTTGTAGTATTTAATGTTTAATGTGATTTGTTGTAGGGCCATGGTAACAGTTGCTGTATACATGCGCACACAATTGTGAAGAAGGGACAAAGGCTATTGGACAGAGTACAAAACTTCATTCAAGCATTCACAAAAGTAAATACACATAAAAGAAAATTACCTCCCTCTCATTCTGCTGAAATATGTCAAACAGGCATCGCACAATGAACAGTGAGGGTACTTTTTTGTGTGTGAATCGAGCTATTGCAAATACTTGATTGAAGTTGTTTACTTTGTCCAAATCCTTTGTCCTGTCTGGTCACAGTAATATATATCACTGTGAATGGTCAAGAAAAGCAAATTAAAAAAAAATTCTACACGAACACCTCATTGTTTAATTAATTTCATTACGAACAATGTATAGTTGCATGGAATTGTGTCTAAATGTAATTTATTGGGACCAGACAAAAAGTTTC
This sequence comes from Temnopleurus reevesii, assembly GCA_036244855.1. Taxonomy (NCBI): domain Eukaryota; kingdom Metazoa; phylum Echinodermata; class Echinoidea; order Temnopleuroida; family Temnopleuridae; genus Temnopleurus; species Temnopleurus reevesii. Next base: position 340 of record BQKZ01011793.1, on the reverse strand, counting down.
CATTCAAGAGAAATTTAGTTTTCTAATGTTTCTAATGTTTGCAGAATCTTTCTTTTAAACAATCACTGAACATGTATTTAAACCTGAGCAACTTCTACACAATGTAGTACAACTAAGGCAAAGCAAGCTGTATTTAGATTATTTTTCACAAGTATTTATAATTTATTGTATACTACTGTATAATAGCTTTATGCAAGATGAATTATAAAATGATATTGTATTGTATGCATTGGATCGACAGTAATTTATATGATGCAACACAATAAAGACTTTTTACTTGTCACAATTGGCATCAATCCATGTGTTCTTTTTTCCACTACCAGAGATGCTGACTGTTCCA
>BQKZ01011792.1:0-12402 GCA_036244855.1 Temnopleurus reevesii | reverse complement strand
GGTGGTGGTAATGGGGATGGTGGTGATGGTGATGGTGATGATGACAAAAAATGGTGGGAGAATGAGGAGAGAATAAAGACATTGTTGAAGATGATATGATAATGATGATTCTGATGATACCAAGAGTAGTAAATGACAGTAATGCTAATGGCGATGATGATGATGATGATGATGATGATGATGATGATGATGATGATGATGATGATATCAAGAGCAGTGAATTACAGTAATGCTAATGGCGATGATGATGATGATGATGATGATGATGATGATGATGGTGATGGCAACGATGATAGCTTAGGCTCGCTATACAAAGTAATATTTGCTACAGAAATATGAACATGTATCATTGACAGATATTCAAACCTCCCCCCTCCCCCAAAAAAAAACAAAAACCAAAAGCAAAAACAAATAGAAAAGCGCTGCAAATCGAGTTGGTGAATACGCAAGCCCGGTCAGCGATCAGAATCACCCATGTCCTAAAATTACTCTCCCGACGTTTTAGGCGAGGATTTCTCTGAAAAACCGCTCAAGTGGAAGAACATCAGCTCAATACTTCGACACCTAAAACACACAAAATCCATATTCTTACATTCTTGTACTTCAAAATGATGGAAATTGAATACTTACAGTCTTGTCAGGCTTCCATTTATCGTCGGAGGGACTGATGATAAGTTTCTATGGGTGCAATTTCCATGGAGATGTCTTACAAAGTAATCATTTTTTCTGTCCTGCCAACAGCAGCAAACTTCCGAACAAATTTCAGGGTCGCAATTTTTCGGAGATGGATGTGAAAAACCAGCTCCGACACTTGTCATTCCAAGGATGAAAATCATAATCGAAATAAAACGTTTGTACCTGGTTGATCCCATCATTTTAAGCCACAAATTTCTTCCTCTTCACAGCTGAAACGATATTTAAACTTCTATTTTATTGTCGCTCCTGTAGAAAGAAATCGTCTCCAAATGCAGAACAATTTTGTCGGGTACACAGTTCACTGGTCGCGATTGCCGGTTATCCAGCGGGAAGAGCTGGGCAGATTTACTCTTGGCCCGTCGTTCGTGTATGTCCTGCCTCCGCACAACATGTGCTCGGTGTGTTTGCCAATCTCTGGCCTCCTACACTATTTAGAGGGGTGTCATAACTCATATCAATGATTTTAAATAAAACTCATCAAGATTTTGTGTGAGATCAATAAAAACACAAGATAAAATATTATTATTTATTATCTTGTATGTGATTTGAATTCTAAAAATTTTCAATTTTCTCTAAATAAGATAATTTTATCAAAATGCGGATATCAAAATCTAAGACTCCCCTTCTTATAGGACTCGTCAACTCGTCAAAACTTTTTTCCTCGTTGGAGTAAGATCTTGCGCACGCGCAGTAGGCATTTACGTCGATGAGCGATTAAAAGTGTTGCACCTGTTTTGAAACGATGATGCACTATCCAAATTCCGAGAAAACCACAAAATTTTCCAGCATTGCCTTGAACTTCCGAAAGAGGAACCGCCGTGGGAGGGGATGGCTGAGAACAATTACTTTCATCCGCACAGAACATTTCCATGGTTCTTGTTACTTCATAATTTCCCCTCTCAATATTTGATTGTTGTTTTTTCAGTCATCGTTTAACATTTATTTCTCCACAATATTCACATAATCTCAGCCTGCTCATTGCCCTATTTCTTTCTAACTTTGTCTTCTCAAAAATTATTCTAGATAGAAAACTATAAATGCAGTTGTTTTCAATCATATTATAAGTATAATTTGGAGGAGGGGGCCTGCATTGTGTTTACTATCACCCTTCTTTCGTTATATGAACGCTGCAAAAGTATATACATCAGAGGAACTTCAAAAATAAAACATCACACCAGAATTTACTTATATAACTGAGATACCGTTGCTTCGATTAAAAAAAATCCTCAAGACTATAGATCAATGACTGCTTTCCAAACTTTCCCCTTTTCCTTGGAAACGATGATTGTTGAAATTCGCAAGCTATCAAAAGGAGCTACCAACAGTTTATGAAACTGTTGAAGGAAAGAAAAAAAATCAAATGTAATAGAATTGCCATCATTTATCGCAACATGATTAATTATTACTAAATTTATCATCATCATTATTTGACTTCCTCTTTATGGTCAACGTTTACTACTGCTGCTACTAATTCTTTCTTCTTCTTCCTCCTCATCATCTTCTTCTTCTTCTTCTTATCCTTCTTCTTCTTCTTCTTCTTCTTCTTCTTCTTCTTCTTCATCATAATTCTCTTCTCCCATTTCTCCTCCTTCTCATAATCTTCTGTTATACTTCTTGTCAATACTCAACTTTTATTATCTCTTTCATCGTCTCTTATACATCTTCATCTTCCTATTTTCCTCTGTTTCTAATTCTTACCAATCTTATATTGTCTAGGTCATCTTATTCTGCTTTTTCTGCTTTTATCAATTATTCAATTTTTTTTCTTCCCCTTCATAATCAACACAATTCTCTTGTATATTTTCCTCATCCTTGTCAACTTCTTCATCATCATCTCCCTTTTCGCCCCCTTATTATTTTCTTTTCTCATCATCAACATCATTATCAGCATTATTATTATTATCATTATCATCATCTTCACAATCATCATCATCATCATCATCAACAACTACAACAACAACAACCATCTTTATCTTCTTCTCATTTTTCTCTTTCTTCTTCTTCTTCTTCTTTTTATTCTTCTTTTTCCTAATCAACGTTGTCCTTTCCCTTTTCCTCTTTGCATATCATCATCATTACAAAATCTTTGTGATTACCCATTCATCATGTTCATCATCCTATTCAGCTGCTTATTCTTCTTCATATTTATCTCTTTCTTCATTATCATCGTCTCCTCCTTCTCCTACTTCTTTTTAATTCAATTCAATTCATATTTATTTCATTCAAAAGTAAAACCAATTTCATGTACAAGGTAAAATATAAACATAAAATCGAATGAGGAGACAGCTAGAAAGAACAGAGTCTTATGAGATGCTGTTACCAAATAATACATAAAATATGAACCAAGTAACACAATATAAGAAGTTTGTATATAAAGGTACATATTGAAATATTTATATAAATACGAAAAAAGGACAAACTAACATTAAACATGAAAAGAAGAAAAAAGTCTCAAGAATGTATGCATATTTTTGTAAGAGTAATTCCTTTAAATTCATTAAAAAAAACATTCAGTGATTGACTTGATTTTAATTCTGTGGAAAGAGAATTCCAAATCTTTGGTCCATTATAAAAAAAAAAATGAATTGATACCAGCATTTGTCCTGTAAAAAAGGTAAATTTTAGAGGATTTCGTATTTCATAAGAAACCATTTCAGAAATCAAGTTAAAGTTTTGAGTGAGAGGTAAAGGTGCAGCATTCTTAGATATCAAATACATTAAAATACATTAGAATATATATTAAAAACATTCAAATCATATATATTGAACAAATTTAATTCAATAAATATAGGTGATGAATGGACAAGAAAATTGGCATGAAAGACAATACGAATCGCTTTCTTTTGTAAACGAAATAATCTCAACATTGAATAATTGGTCGATGAAGCCCAAGAAACATTACAATAGTTCAAGTGCGGGGTTATAATTGCATTATATATCATTAAAAGTATATTACGAGGAAAAAATCTTAATCTATACAATACACCTATACACTTAGAGACTTTGGTACATACCTCATTTAAATGCTCATGCCAATGTAATTTGGAATCAATTTTCTTCTCCTTCTTCTTTTTCTCCTTTTCCTTCTTGTCCCCCTGCTTTCCCTCCCTGTCTTCATTTGATTCTTCTAACTTCAAGCTCGTTATATGGCGCTATATCGTTCGTGGTGACTCGTGCTGGTTCAACATGTATACAAGAGATAGAAGATGAAGGAAAGCATAAATACTTTATATCCTCCTCCTTCACTTTTCCCCCCGATTTCTTCTTCCTATAACTCTTCTTCTCCTCCTTCATAATTATCTTCCTTCGCGATCCCCTTTTTCTCCTTGTTTTTATTACGTCATCACATTATTCTACTTCTTTGCCTGCTTCCCTTTTCGTCCACCTCATTTTCCTCGATTCTTCTTCTTCATCATCATGTCCTTTTTTCGTTTCTCTGCATCATAATTAGTAGGATATTTTTCCCCCTAAGTACCCACTTCTTTTTTTTTCTCCTTCTTCTTCTTCTCCTTCATTTACTCCTCCTCCTCTTTTTCCTCCTCTTTCTCTTCCTTCTTATTATTTTTCTCTCATTTCTTCCTGTTACTTCCTGCTCATGTTTCTATTATATGTTCTTTCATCATGATCACGACTTGTACGTCTTCCCTGTCCGTCTCAGAGAGTATTAGCCTAATGTTAATACTCTCTGGTCCGTTTTCACAAAGCCTCCAAACGTCAAGCCCGTAAGATGGCGCTACATCATTCGTGGGTAATCGTGCTGGTCCAACGAGTTTAAAATTTACTTTTTCAAAAAAATTGTGATACAGGAAATTAAAGGGAAAAAAGAGAGAATGGACAAAACACAAACAGATGATAATAAGTTTTAAAAAACATGTCCTGTTTCTTTCCTCCTTCTCTTCCTCTTCTTATTTTTCTTTTTCTCATTCCCCCCCCCCCCCCTTCTTCCTCTCCTTCTCCTTTCTTCAGCACCATCAATAGGCTACCCTTTTCTTTATAGTTACCTTCTTCTCTTTTTCTCTCCTCCTCTTCTTCTTATTCGTCTCCATGTTATTCTCCCTTTTATCAATTTTCTATTACTTATGTTTGGTCTTGCTTTTCTACTTCTTCTTCTTCTTATTCTTCTCCTTCTTCTTCTTCTTCTTCGTCGTCGTCTTCTTCTTCTTCTTCTCCCCCTTTCTTCTTCTTCTTCATTTTCTCCCTCTTCTTTTTCTTCTTCTTCTTCTTCTTCTCCTCCTCCTTCTTCTTCTTCTTCTCCCTCTTCTTTTCCTTCTTTTTCTTCTCCTCCCCTCCTCCTCATCCGCCTTTGTTTTATCTTTTTGTTCTCTCATCATCACGTCTCTGCGAAGCCTTCAAAAGTCAAACCCGTGAGATGGCGCTATGACGTTAATTGTTCTTTGCGCAGGTTCAAGTGGATTGAAAATTCGGTTTTCTTAGTAAACAAAATGTGACATAGATAAAAAGAAGAGAGAATGAACAAATCACAAAGAGATGATTATAAGTGGAAAATACAACTGTCTGGTTTCTTTGTTTCCTTTTTTTTTGCCTACTTCTCTTTCATTTTTTATCCTTCATTTTCTCCCCCCCCCCCCCCCCCCTTCGTCTCTTTACTCCCCTTTTTGCTCTGTTTCTTACTATTTCCTCAGCGCTATCATTAGGCCACCCTTTTCTTCATTTTTATCTTCTTCTCCTTTTCTCTCCTCCTCTTCTTATTCTTCTCCATGTTATTTTTCTTTTCATCATCCTCTTCTTCTATTACTAATATTTGTCATTTTCCTTCTTCTTTTCCTTCTTTTTCTCCTCCCTCCCGTCCTCCTCCTTCGCCTTAGTTTTCTCTTTTTGTTCATTCATCATCATGTCTCCGTGAAGCCTCAAAACGTCAATTAAACCCGCAAGATGGCGCTATGACTTTAATGGTTCATTGCGCTGGTTCGACTGGATTGATATTATAATTCTTCCTTTTTTTTCAGAAAAAAAATGTCATGTACACAGAAATAAAACAGAATGAAAAGGGGTAAAGGCACATATAGATGATAACGATTTAAAGGACATCGGTTTGGTTCATCTGTCGTCTTCTTCTCCTTCATAATCCTCTTTTTATAATAATAATAATAATAATAATATTAATAATAATAATATTAATAATAATAATAATAATAATAATAATAATAATAATAATAATAATAATAGAAATAACAATAATAATATTAACAATAATGAAAATAAGAATAATACACGGATCTTATAAATCGCACTTTCCATCCCCTGAATTTGAAGGAGGGGGGGGGGGGGGGGAGTTACTGAAGTTCTTAATAAAAACATGTTAATGTACTAGGCAACTGGATTTTTCTTTCAATATTTTTTTCTATGTTTGTTGGCAACAAAGGACATCAAAATATATTTCACCCATCAAAAAAGAAGACTTCCATCTCAATTACACAGCGAGCGCTCGACGAATCATGAGCGATATAGCGCCATCTCACGGGCTCCATCCGGAAGGCTATATGCTCCCGAGAGAGGGGCTGTCAGCAAAGAAGAAGATTTATGAAAAATAGAAAGTTAAGGAGGAAAAAGAACATTATGAGGATCTTCTCAAAAGGAAAAGCATTAGAAGAAGAAAGTGACTTTGTCATAAGGGGAGGGGGGGGGGGAGGTGTCTCTTCAAATAGACACCAATTGGCAATCTAGTTTTATTTAATGATCTTTCTGTTTTGTATTTTAATTGTGTATTTGAATGATTATGTATTTTCATAGTCATCTTTATTTATGTTTTCTTTTGCTGTTCTACCATATGTATGTATTCTATTGTTTTTTTCTTGCTATCTTTTTCATGTATGTATATTTATTGTATACAGGGCGTGCTTGTAAAGCAGTTTTTTTTTATAACTGAATGCACCTAGTACCCTGTTTTTAAAGAAGACTATAATTAATGAACAAATAAATTTGTAAGTAAAACTTTATTTATAAAAGGAGTAAAATGGCAATAAAAAACACATTTCAAATCTCAAAATAAACATCATGTTAAAACAAGTTATAAATACGTGAAAAAAACAATTTGACAAGAAAGATATTGAAAGTCATGAATATGTTGTAAGTATTGAACAAAATTCTAAACGTGTTATGTTGTAACGTAACGTAACGTAAAACCTTATTTACATATTTTGTGATTTGTTCAAGCAATAGTTTAAGTGTGTATATATACCAAATTGTAACTTTTATTCTTGTTTTGAAATTGTTGATTTGATTCATTCAATGTTTTTATCAAATAAATCCTCGAATGAGGCAAAGAAAAAAAAATCATGTTAAAACAAATGCCGCAAAATACCTAGAAGCTGATTAAGATATCAGTTAAAGTCAGTCTGTCATGATCGACATGACTTCCGGTTAGGAGCCAAACTGTCCGCTGCCATTTTGATTGCGAAGATTGCCGAGCAGAAAATCACAGATTTTGTTTTACCTGGAATAGCGAGTAGGCCTAAGCAAGCTTCATTTCGCTAGTTCACAGGTCGGTAGTCGCAAACGTATGTGTTCCGCATGTTTTTAGAAACAATCGAAGCCAAAGAGGGGACAAATCAAAATACACGCGACGACAAGAAGCATCGGAAAGTCGTACGAAGTGTTCCGAGTTTTTCTGAGCTTGGCAAGGTGCGTAAGCAAGGAAATGTTAAATATCGTTGTTGCCAATACGCAACACGCCATCCGTTCGCGCTCGCAACCGGAAGTCCTGTCGATCATGACGGACTGACTTTAATATAGCGACACGCAGTTGAGTTTTATTTCGCAAACATAATTTCATATTTTTCGATATGCCCTCGTAGGAACAAAGGTAAAACTTCAAAGAATTGCAGCACCGAGAGCACCTTTTTGGGGCGCAATATTGTACTGTGTCTTTTCAGTTAAAACAAATCGAATCACAAAGGTGTGATTTTGCATTCTGCAAAGTCTTCAAATGATTCGACCCTACCCCTCTTAGGATGTAGGACGGCTTTTTCAAATTCTCCATTCATTGCTAACACATATGTAAGACATATATATCAAATTTGACCTCTATCCATAACACCTCTAAGCATTCCTTTTCAAGATAAATTCTTCTGTTATATGAAATTGTGTTTTTAATGTAACATCCAACTTCTCCACCACTGGCATTACGATCCTTTCTTTCAAAAATATATCCATCTATGTCTTTGTATATTTATTGTATCTATTGTATAAAATTTATAAGTTTGCGTTTGTTTAGAATATGCATGGGTTCATAATGATTCCTTGATTAGAAAATGATTATGTATTTTGTTGTCAAATATTTATTTTATTCAACATATGATTGTTTCATTATTGTAATCAAATCATTCATATTTTCTTTATTTTTGTATAATTTGTTTGACATAACACAATGTATATGAAAGAAATGTAATCAGAACAAAATGTTGGCTGTATATGTCGATTACGTTCAAATTAATTAATTCCAAATTCCAAACACAAGCAAATGTTATCGTACCTTATAGAAATAGTAAAGTGATATATTTTCAAATATTACCTTTTGTTCGAATAATAATCATATCGAAAACTAATATACAGAATGGAAATTATATGTATATAAAGGGCACAACAGAATTATTATAAGTTGCAACTTGATACTAGCTTATCCAATCGTGCCACTTTAGAAATATGTTAAGCATTGACTGCATAATAAAACACAGTGACATTGTGCTTTTGAACCTGTCAAAAGGCACAATATTGCACTTTTTTCTAGTAGCTTGTATTCATTCTGTAAAGATTCTGCTGGTCGTGTACATAAAGAATAGGGTGCAATATTGCACGTTTCGAACTTTGCTATAGATTGCACCTTTTCGAGAAGGTTTTCATCTTGTTTTCAGATTTATATGTTAATACTCATTCAGGTTTTATACAGTTCATCAATTACATTTTTTTGCACGAGCAATTGCAATATAATTTAGTTCAATTCAATCGAATTCTTGATTTCCTTTAGAAATTTAGGTTGCTTATAACAAAATTATATTCACAGAGAACAATACAAACATAATCATAACGACACAAGCTTCAATACCCGACATAAAATATAACCACATGATACTGGCAAATTCAAATAGTTGAGTATATTAATCAAATATACCATGCACTGAAAAGTTTTAGTTGAAATTATGGATTGTGAGATGACTGTTATAATGCGCCCCTCAGAAAATAGTCACTATGCCGGTCACCGAAGAATCTATAATGTCATATAGTACTTCGAAAAATGTGCATGGTATATTTGATTTATATCCTACACAAGTAAACCGAAATAATAATCAAATTTATATCCTACTTTATAATCTGTCGATTAAATGAATTTCTCCAAATCATCTTCATCTACGCGATTAGATCTCGGTTCATCGTCGTTGATTTCTCCACTAAGCGCCGCCATTGTTGTTTATGTTTCGACGGCCTTTGATCTCGATATCGCGATATCGATAACTGAACATCCAGTTATCGTAAAAGATGACGTCAGAATATTGACATATCGAAAACTATTCCGAGGATGAGGTCACGCCATATCCAATTTATTTCATGGTGAACATATTTCTAATCACATGACTGCTCCTTGACCAATCGCAATGGATACAATCTTACAAGTAGGATATAATAAACTTTAATGTCTCTCATTATTGTTAACTCTTTATAAAAGAGCGATTTCACAACTTTGATTTTTTTCAGATCGCCTGCGATTTAAGTGTTTTCTCCGTTTGTTCTCCATACCAAGGAATTATTAATTTTACCACAATAATTGTTTGTCTATACAGAGTACATCTTAAAGATAGTAAACTGGTTACATACGGTGCTCGTCTGGACTAAACTGCAAATTCAGTATTTGTTAGTGCATGAAATACTTTAAATACTAGTCAATTAGACCATTGCTAAAATCTTCCGTTTTGTAGGTGCAGCTAATTAGTCCAGATGGGTACCGCCTAGACAACTCAGTACAATCGTAACAAAACAGCTGAAGTTTTTTGTTCGTTCTTACATTCTGTCCAAACTATGTGTCCTGTTACATTAGTCCATCTTGATTCATCTTAGTCAGATGGGCAGGCTAGTCAGTGCATTTATGAGGCCGAAGCTAAACAGCTGTCGTTTCTTTGTTCGTCTCCGTCGTTCGTCCAGGATTGATGACCAATTCACGTCTCCTACTCCTTTTCCTGGCATACCAAACGCTGATTGGGAAAGAGAAAGTCAATACATATTATAGTCAACATGATTTAAACTATTTCTACAAAATAAAGTGGGTCATGGGACATTAGATCCATACGCCATGTATTGAACTGTGCGGACTTAACAATCACAAGCCGGTTCTGATTTGAATATCATTAAAAGGAGCATTGAATTGGCGTTATAATTTTACTGAAATAGTTTATATCGTGTTAGTCATATATTATGTGCGTTAGTTCGTTTTTATTGAAAAAACAGTCTAAAATTAAAGCCTAAGTACAGTTTTGGTAAAAGCGAATATTTTGATTGCCAAATTTTGTCTTCAAATCTATATAAAATGAAACATGATATCATGAGCATGCTGTACAAAAGATTGTGCGAAAAATGAACAAGTTTTGGGAAAGTTATAACCTAAAATGTGCAAATTATTTCAGCGTCGTGTCCCCCGACGCTAATTCAATATTTTCTTTCTTGATAAAGGACAACTTCTCATGCACAAAATTGGATGAAAATTTCAGAATTTGTTCTTTGTGTATTCCTCTTAATCATGCTTTAATCAAATCTTGGAAATAACTTTGTATATGCCCGATAAGAAACAAAATATTGTTATAACCAAGAGAGGGCGCTAAATAGATTTAACGGTCAAATTCAAATTTTCAAACGAATTAGCTCGTAGAAAAATATGCTATGGTCTTAAAATATGTATACAAATTACATGTCGTGGTAAATATCCCAAAGAATTCACATTTCTTAATCTTTACCAAAACTATACTTGAGCTTTAAGTACATGCAGGTTTTTTTAGGGATCCAAATCTAATCAAGCAAAGGTCCTTAGTGGACTTTTTCTCTTTCCATAAGCCCCGGTCACATGGAGCCTCGGACGCAAAACGATTCAACCCGACTCTTTTTTTTTCACAGGAAGCTTACTGTGAACTGAACAAAGAGTCCTGTTGAATCGTGTTGCTTCCCGGACCCTATGTGAGTGTGGCTTTATAATGCACTCAATGTTACTGCAACTTTATGCAATTTGCTCTTTTTTCGTGATTCTTATTTTTATTATTATTAATGCCCATTCATTTTTACTATATTATTACATAACCTCTCATGTTGCGTTGTATATCTGTAGGAAACGAAAATGAAATTTAATTCAATTGGTTTCCCAAATGTTAATAGTATGTGCTCAGGAAATTTATGGCCTGTATTCGGATAGTGAGGTTTAACTTAACCCAAATGTAAATCATTGTTACCAAGATCATTCGTTCTTACGTTTCAATAGTCATATAAATACGAATGTCTTGGTCCCGGGGTCAAGTTAAACCGCAATCTCGGAATACCGCATGTATTGGACGAACTGACGAACATAGCAAGAAGAATGACAGTAATACAAGGGTGAGTTTTGTTTACTTACCCACATCCAATGATCAGGATCAATAGCACTGATCCGCATGTCACTATAACAATCACAGCTGTTAACAAGGACTCTGTGGAGGCTATAGCGTGGTTGGAGACAATTGGAAATGATAATAATAATGACATTATTAATAAAAATAATAATAATAATAATAATAATAATAACTAGACATTTAATTCGTCATGGGGACGAATTAGGTGGTCTGTATGAATTTTTTGATAAAAGGTCATTTTTATGACATGGTTAAAATAATATGTGTAATGCTAAAATGTATCTTAAAACTGATGATATGAATGTGAATGATTTCAGTTAGGGAACAATTGATTCTGAATCCGATTTTAGAAAATGGTGTCTAGATGACGACACAGTCATGCCGTGACCTTGAGCTAGTTGAGGAATTGGGAATTTATCATGCAACAATATATTTCAAGGACGAGGAATTTCGAGCAAGAATAAGGGAGATATTGCAAAAATAAGACAAAGATGAAGAATCAAGTTTTCATCAGAAAGCGTATCTCATAGAGATAACATAACACGATATAAACTATTTCCGAAAAGTTAACTAGAACGAAGTCATTAGGTCCGAACACCGTGTATTCAACTGTGCGCGAACAACAATGGGAAGCCGGGACAGAATTCAATAGCATTACAAAGAAGCGTTGAAATTGCGTCCGACTTGAATTTTCGAATATACTTTATATCGTGTTCCATGTAAAAATGATGAAATAGACATGCCTTTATGCATCGTAAAATTACACCATATATACTGAGCGTTTATTTCGTCGAAAATTGTGTCAGCTACAACATCAATATCTGGGCGCAAGATCACCAATATTGACAATGTAATCGATGAATTCCCATAATTTGTAAGGTTATTTTAGAAAATTAAGAAAACAAGTATTGTTATCGTATTTATTTATTTATTATTATTTTTTTTTATTTATTTGAACATATTTACAGAGGATAAAAACATGATCAGCGTACAACTGTTTTACATCATGGTCCTCCTGGGACACAACACATAATATATACACAGTAACAAAACAACAACATAAGAAGACTAGTAAAAGTAGAGTATAAATTAAGCAACGTTTAAA
>BQKZ01011791.1:0-15563 GCA_036244855.1 Temnopleurus reevesii | reverse complement strand
TAAGATGGAAAATTTACACTAGTTTGACCACGAAATATCAAGGAATCGAATGGTATGACTGCTAACTTACAAATTTGATAATTGTTCGAAAATGGGAAGGATTCAGATCAATGTTGCAAGACCAGTGTTTTTCTGCAAGTGCAAATGCAAGTAAATCTGCCGATCTTTTGGCAATATTTTCTTTGTTTTGGGTCCTTTTGCTAAGAAAATTTCCACATAAGGCAAATAAACAACCCTCTTCACGATAATGCTGTCAGATTTGTAATATTTCATTGATTTTTTAGAAATTCATATGATGTACGAATTAATATGATGGGCGAATTAATGTGACAGCACCATACACAAATTGAATACTCTATTCTCTGGGTCTGTGCGTAAATTTCAAGATATTTAGAAGCAGTATTTCATAATTTGTTTGAATATAAATTTGGGACAATATCATGAAACATTACCACTCACAATTATTTTTGTTATTTGATCCATAGAAAGAAGCAAGATTAATTGTGTCCGGACACCCAGCCCCCATTCTATATAGGGGCGAATCATTTGCCACTGAGAGGAGATGATTTTTTTAGGTCGTATGTTTGAATCTAACCCATGCCACTTATGCCTGGCGTTAGTATTCCTCAGCAAGAAATTTATTGATATAATACTGCATTTTAGTTTTACTGTTGTTGGGTAAATGGGAACGACAGGAAGTAATTTCTTGTAATGTGAGGTGTCTTTACTTTACTTTACTCCAACGATGCTTGTAGGACAAACGCCTGTTCATCGATTTGTGGAGATTATGTAGATTTGTGCGTTCCATCAGTTTTCTTCGGGATGATGCAATGCCAATGGTGTGGTCTTTAGTGTGGTTACCAGCTAAAGCCGGATAATAATGAATGAGAACAAATCTGGTTGCGCCATGAGCACAGATAAGTGGATCTATACACATCTGAGCCACCATTATTATCATTATTATTTTTTTTTTTTTTTTTGGTATTATTTTTTCTTTTTAATTTGGATTAGCAGTTTTAGACGAAGAAGACACACTTTCAACACTTAAATGTACACTTCTATGTGAAAAAGTTGCTTTAAACAAAACATCTTTTGTGTAGCATTCATGCTAAAATGCATAGCAAATTGCGATTCGATACCAGGAAAATTATTCCCTGCACTATTTGTGTTTTCACAAATAGTAACCCTTAGTAATCTTAATGTAAGAAGGGGCATGCGTTCTACAAGCCTCGCTTTTCGGCATGCCCCTCCATCTCTCTATCACCTGCTTTTCAAACACTATGTATCACGACCTGTCTTTGTAAATATTTTTGTTTTTCTTGCAAATGATTATAATTTGTTGTTGAAATTTGTGAAAATGATATTGAAATGGAAATAAAATAAATCAAATCAAATCAAATTAGATCTTATTAATTTTTATTATCAATTCATTCTTATGTCCATGTAGTAATATCTAAACTACTTTGTATATTTTATTTTCATTTCTTTCAATTTATAGATCGATCATACCTCAGATTGACTGAACAAGAATTCACAAGGCTGCCTACAGATGTAAGTACAGTTTGAGGACCTTGCATAACTTAGAGGGTGTTGCTCAAAAGTTGCAATTGATCGCAAGTTGCAGTTGATCGGAACGCACCAATCAAAATCATTGTTTCATGCGCGTTTTGTTAAATGCGCATACCGTGCGCGAATGAAAGTGCGCGTTATAATTTTCAAAGTTGCAGTTGATTTGCAGTTGATTTTGAGCAACACCCCATTAGAAACTTATCATACAGTTAAGCCCAGAAGAGAAAGCTACCTTGTACCTGTTTTCCCAGAGAATAATTTTCCTGGTATCCCATAGCAATTTATTGTGCCCTTTAGTATGATTGCTACACGTAAGAAGTTTTGTATTGCAACTTTTTTCACATTGAACTGCAAGGTAAAGTTTTGAAATGTCATCTGTGTCTTGAACTGCTAATCAAATATGAAAAGTAAAATTATTCCTTGGCCAACATCACTTATATCAAATTACCCATAGGGATTGTACGTGAAAACATGTTGACGGTAGCTTTAATCTCTGGGCTTAACTATTCCTGCATTTCAACACATGGCTCAACTTTAGGGGAAGCAGCACTGTAGATTTTTAATTCATTTGTTAGCTACAATGAAATTAAACCTGATCTTGAATTCAAAGAGGATTAAAATTAATTTACATAAGTACTTTAGCAGTCTTTCAGCTGAATTGTGAACAATAGATGACAGTATTTTGGTAGAGAATTCTGTTTTTTAATTTAACAAAATAAAGTATGTTTACTGTTGGTTTGAGAAAAATTGACCCAGATATGGCCAAAAGTCCTCATTGAAAATAAAGCATGGCACCTCCGGTCCATCATTTTTGCCAGCACACCAACTCATGCACATTGTCTGTGGGATTTTATTTGCTCAAGGGGGCCTAACAAAAACTTGTCATGCTGCACATGAAAACCCATTATAAAAAAAGAATGTGATTTTTATGTTTTCTTTTTCTTTGAGGAGTCAGAAGAAAGATATGCCATCAGGGAATAATTTTTCTGGTATCGCATCGCAATTTGTTATGCATTTGAGCATGATTGCTACACATAAGAAGTTTTGTATAGCAATTTTTTCACATAAAACTGTACTGTAAAGTGTTGAAAATGTTTCCTCAATGTCTAAAATTGATGATCAACTGTGAAAAGAAAGATTATTCCCTGGCCAACATCACTTATATTAATGTTGTATTGTTTAACTTCCTCTGTTGCAGATCTTTGTACAGTGCATAATTAGTCTTCTTGTGACGTGTTATGGCGTGATAAATGTAGCAGGAAAGTTCAGGGAAATACGAGCCACTGTTGAATTAGAAGCTAGGTAAGTTTATTTATACAGTGGTAACTCAGTATCTCAGTATAAAGAGATCTCATATAACAAAATATCTGCTATAAAGAGGTTAAAAAATCTGGTCCCAGCTCCTTATGACTTATTGTTTTTTTAACCCTGCTTTTAATGAGATTACTGCTATAACAAGGTATTTTTGATGGTCCCAAGCACCTCGTTATACTGAGTTTCCACTGTACCTATAACAAATGGGATGTTGCTAGAAGGCGCCGTTGATTGCAAATCAACTGCAATATTGAAACGTGCATTTTCATTTGCATCATGCCCCCACCTCTCTGGGGGGAAGATATTGTAGATATTGTTAAGCATGATTCAAACTTTGCAATTAATATCTGCCACACACAACAAATAATTGTACAATGCAACTATAAAATTAATTTATCATTCAGTGATTTTATTAAAATGCAATCAAAAGGTTGCCTCTCTTTGATTTCATGAAAACCCTGCCACATGATGGAGCTCTTGTGAATCAGCATTACATATTTAAATCTCCATGAATAAATCGCAAACGCCAGTGGGTTTTCGAAATTGGTGGATGATGGTTTGTGGACGGGACAGAACGTGTGCACATTGGATGTGTGCAATTGAAAGACGCACTGATCAATTTTGCACTGGTCCTTTAACGTTTTTAATGTGCACTTCAATTGCTTGCTTGTTTTCTACCATCTACCAAGTTTGTAAACCCAATACTACAGTCAAACTTGTCTTTTTTCAAACATACTAGGACTGAAAAAATAGCTTCAGCTTACAACAAAATTTACTTAAAAGAGGTGAAAACAATAAAAGATATAAAGAATGGTACTTGAAAAGAGCATCAACTAATAGTGGGTTTTCGCAAGTCGATTCTGAACACCGCAGGCCGTTAAATTTCTGTTCATGCGCAAAATTTCATGTGCAAAACGGAGAATCCTCGGTCTTCCCCAAATCCAGGCCGGTTGTCTGGTGATCCTGCGTTGTTGAGAAATATACAGCGCAAGATCACGTGACATTAGATCTGTCAATCAGCGATCGTGTACCAAACGCTTTTTCATTGAACCGATCTCGCTTGGGCTCCCGCGTTTAGCCACACACATCCGAAATGACAATTTAGGGTATATGGCGAATGCAAGCAGAGGGAGGCAAGAACGGCCAATTGCTGGCTGATTTTGTGCCGCTATGCTCGCGTTGTTCGCATTGCGAAAGCACACTATTGCCATGTTGTCAATCGGCAAGGTTCACTGTTCATAAAAACGTAAAATGCAAATTAGAAAATGAAATGCATCTCAAGTTTCAACTAATCAGGAATATGTATACAGTCAACTCTGACTAGGTCAAACTAATATTGTCTGATGACCTGTATTTACTCTATACAAAATATCAGAGTTTCATTTTAACTCATCATTTTGTGGAGGCACTGTGGTGTAGTGGTTCTGACTCTCGCCTGCCAACCAGAGGGTCATAGGTTCGAATCCCACCCATGGTGTTAATTTCATTCAGCAAGAAATTCATATACAATGTGATGCACTCAACCCAGGTGTGGTGAACAGGTACCTAGTAGGAACATTTTTTCCTTGAAAAGCCATGTGCGATGGTATACGCCGGGGTAAAGCCAAGGTAACAATAATGCAAAACACCTTGAGCATTCAGCAGAGTGGATACATGCGCTATATAAATTGCATCTATTATTATTTTTATCATTTTGTGCAATAGAACTCTGTTCTGTTAATAATTGTTTTACTGAATGGTCCCTCTTGTTCACAGATCGATGGATACTCTTTGCAATCGACCATCATTTTACTGCTTCTCACATCGCGGCCAAGTCTTACATCGGGCAGATATGAACCAACATGGCTGATCACCGCCGGCTTTCGCAACTCTTCATTGAATTCCTACGATGCTAAATTAATGTTGTGAGCAGAAGGGACAGAGGAACTGGATAAAGTAAACAACTTCCATTCAAGCATTCACAATAGGCAGAGACACACAGAAAAGAAATTTACTTCCCTATTAATCTGCAGAGAATTGCACATTTACTCTGAGCAGAAGGGACAAAGGCTTTTGGATTTGCATTCACAAATAGATAAAGACACAAAAAATGAAATTTACTTCCCTATCTATTTTGAAGAGAAACACACGTTTACTCTGAGCAGAAGGGACAAAGGTTTTTGGGAGGAGTAAACTTCTATTCAAGCATTCATGATAGATAAAGACAAAGAAAAGAAAGTTACTTCCCTTTTAATTCTGGAAAGAAATGTTGAACAGATGTTTCACCTCTTCAGTGACTGAATCGATGTGAGCACAAAGTACAATTGCCTAGGACAAAGTGATCAATCTCTATTCAAGCATTAACAATAGCTGCATGGGCACAAAAGAAATGTCCATCTTTCTTATTCTGCAGAAAAATGTTGAACAACACTCGCACCTTGGACTTTCTTTGGTGATCAGAAAACTATTGTGAATGCTTGAATGAAGTTGTTTTTGTTTGTTAAAGTCCTTTGTCTCTTAGCTCAGAGTGAATGGAAGGTACATTACTTTGCATGTGAAATCTACTGTCAGTGACTGACTATGAGTTTATATTTACTTTGTCAGATTCCTTTGTCCTTACTGCTCATGAAGGAATGGTGCAATTGCAAGCCACATAGCATATGTGCAGAGCTGCCAACTCTCTCGAAAAGAAGTATGAGTGAATTTATTGTTTACCTCTCAACTGAATAATTTAAAGAAATTGATTTTATGTTTGTCATGTTTTGTTATATAAAAGAATCAACCTTCTGTTCAACACTTCTTTTGATATTCACACTTTTTAATTTTCAACATGTTCCAGAAGATTAGCACATTGGCATATACTTTAAAGTCAGAAAATTCTGCAAGCATTTCACAAAGAGGCCATGTTTGAAAAAGCCTTCACACGCAATAAAGCCAATGCTTGGTTATGCATGCTTTACAAGTGAGGGGAGGAACAATAAAAAAAAAAAAAAAAAAAAAAAAAAGCCCCCCCCCCCTGTATAATAGATTTCACTGTAATATCAGTAGATTCTTGGTGTTTTTTTGAAAATTTCATGCTCACACAATGGCAATCCAGTCTTATTCTTCAAATTTACATGTAGTCTCTCATTGATTGTTTTGTTAGATCGTATCATGGTTGACATGTTATTTGTGAAATTAGACAGCAATTTTTGGTGAAGAGATTGTCAAAATGAGAGCTCTATGTTCCATTTGAGCTTTAACTTGATGTAATGATATATATAAATATATGGATATCTGCAGAAGGGATCAAAGTCTTTGAAAGCTATTCAAAGAGGTATGTTTGACTGTTTTGAATGTTTACTACATCATGAATATTTATTGGAACATTCTGTCAACGCATTTTATACAGTTAACACTGAAGCCTTTTTGTGACACTTGTGCTACCTGTATAATGTTATGGTTGATTGTGGTAATACTCGAATGTCTATTTATTGGAGTCGTTTTCTACATGTTTCTTGGTAAATGTTTTTATATTCTTGTTTCAAATAATGTGGGAGCTGATCTGTATTTTCATATGTCATATGTCAAAAGAGAGATATGGAGATGCAATGGGGTGCTAGTAACAGGAGTTTTATCACTTTTCCATACATGTACATGTAGACTTGAAAGAGAAAAACTGTTTTGTTTACCGAGAATGCATTTTGGGGGAAAAATATCATCAGTCTGACCGAAAAAGTTCTGGTTATTACTGATTATATTTTGTATGAAATATCGCACCAAATTCTTCTGCTTCTAAATCACTAGGACTGGAGAAATCCCCCCAAATTATGTTATTCCCCTGAAGCAGATGGTTTTAGCTGTGTATCGGCTGAGGGTCCAAGAGATTAGAACCGTTCTGGGAAGTTCTTTCAGTCAGGAATATTGTTAGAATTGTAAAGCATGTAAGAATGTAAAATGTGTGGGTCAATGGATTTACATGTAATAAACTTTCTACAATTTAACACCTACAGTTTGTACACTCACTCCCTACATCCTGCTTAATAGTAAACAAGACTTTGGGATTACATGTACATGTATTGAGTCTTAGGTATACATGTTCCTGCAAACCTTTTGAAGATAAAATATCTCACTCCTGGGTTGCTAAAATCTTATACAGTGGAACCTCATTATAAAGAGGTCGAATATAGCGAGATACCCGTTATAACAAGGAGATTTTATTGGTCCCAGCTCTTTATAGTTCTTTGTTTTTTACCCTGATATAGTGTGGAACCTGATATAACAAGGTAATTTTCATGGTCCCAAGGATCTCGTTATAAAGCGGTTTCACTGTATTACAGTCTAACCTCGTTATAACGAGGTCTTTGGGACCAGAGAAATTACTACTTTATATCAGGGCCAAAATACAATAAAATACAAAGAGATGGGACCAGGAAAATTACCTTACATTATAACGAGAGCTTGTTATATCAGTGCTCCTTATAACGAGGTTCGACTGTACTTGTAAAAAGCGTACACAAATCTTAATAATTTCAGAAAACACATGAAAGTACAGTTACCAATATTAAAAAAAAACTTGTTTGCCATCAGAAAATCAGGCTTTGTAGTTTTCTAGCAAACAAAAAATCTTATTAAATGAGATAAAACCTTACTGGTTGGCAGGTATGCATTGGTATATGTTATTTGTTAAGTTATGGAAATTAACTTATTCTATTCAGAAATAAACATTGTGATTGTACGTACAATGTATGACTTTGTACAATTTTGCCAGTAAATTTCACAGATTCTCAGAGACTATATACTTGATGTGTTCATTCTTATAACTTGTCTGGTACTTGGAACAGGTCATTAGAATACAAATACAGTGGCACCTTGTTATAAAGAGGTCGGATATAGCGAGATACCTGTTATAACAAGGTGATTCTATTGGTCCCAGCTCTTTATACTTCTTTGTTTTGTTACCCTGATATAGTGAGGAACCTGATAAAGCAAGGAAACTTTCATGGTCCCAAGGACCTCGTTATAAAATTGCTGTGCTGTTAGCGGAAATTGATGTGCTTTCAGTGAGTGGGTAAAAATACAATGATCAAACTGACAATTTGAGCAAAATCCAACAATCTGTTCAAAAGTTTTGATTTTCATGGGCTCCTTAAATTGACAACCTACAGACACAAAATGGCTGCCCACATGGAGAACTCTCCATGCACTTCGTACACAGAATTTCACAATTCATTCTTTTACGAGAAGTGTAGAGAAAATATTACTTTTCTCCTCCAGTACAATATGGATATAGAATTTTCATGCATTTTAGGACGAATCTTGTGGATTCTGTGTCTACTTTTCTTTAAAAAGAACAAAACGGAGAGATCTCCATTTTGGCAGCCATTTTATGGCTGTAGGTTGCCAATTTAAGAGGCCCACGAGGGGTGTAAATTATAACTGAAAATTCATACCTTTTGAACGGATTGTCAGAATTTGCTCAAATTTTTAGCGTTATCCATCCACTGAAAGCACATCAATTTGTGGGGGAAGTTCCCCTTTAATGACTGTAACAAGCAAATATTTATGGATCATTCAGCACAAGTACTGACACTGTTCTAGTCTTTCATATATGGGTAATTCCACGGGGTTGGGTCTATTTTTGTGACATCCAGAAACCCTAAATCTGTGGCATTTTCAAACCAGGCAAGTATTGTAAAATAATGACATTACCCCAAAACTGTGTCCCACCCAGAAGTATTCCTCAAAGACCATAGCATATTGGAATTTTATACCTGACAATTTCTTGCACATGCAAAAGCAGTGGGATGTCCATGTAACGTAGTGAAATTTTTGTATACCTGTACCTTCATATCCAGAAAAGATTTCAAATCCAAATGTGTATAACTGAGGAAAAAAAAAAGCAATTTTTATAATTGGATCAAAGCTTAAGAAGATCTGACTTGATCTTCATGGTGAAGTGACAAAGTGGATCACTACGTTACATGGACTTTGCATGAAAAGTGGACCCAACCCCATGCAAATACCCATATCTTCAGGAAACCCCAGCCTGCACAGTGAGGAAATAAGACTAAGGATTTTGGACAAAGTAAACACTTTCATTCAGGCATTCACAATTGCTTGATACACACAAAAGAATGAAGATGCTGTGGTGTAGTTGTTCTGACTCTCCCCTTTCAACCAGAGAGTCGTAGGTTCGAATCCTACCCATGACGTAAATTTCATTCAGCAAGAAATTCATATACATTGTGCGGCACTCAACCCAGGTGAGATGAATGGGTACCTGGTACAAATTTATTCCTTGGGAAGCTTATGCACCTGATAGCTGCACTGCTAAAGCCAGTATTATAATGCTGCAATTGAAGAGCGCCGAGGGAATCCTCATGTTTAGTTGATAAGCGCAATATAAAAGCTTATTATTATTATTATTACCCTCACTGATCATTGTGCAATGCCTCTTTGACATATTTCAGCAGAATAAAGAAGGATAGAATTTTCTTTTCTTTTGTGTTTATCTAGCTTTAATTGTGAATGCTTGAATGAAGTTATTTACTTTGTCTAAAACCTTACTTTTGCTCATGGTGCTGGGTAGTAGCAACTGCTAAAATGCAAAAGCACAGAGACATATGTAGGTCATATATAACATTTAATAATAGAATGCATTTGGCATATTATATCTGCATTTTGCTATTTACATAAACCTATCAAACAATTTTCACAGTACTTTTTCACAAATTCTTGCACATGACTGAACTGCTACATGTAATTGTAAACTTCAGTTGAACTAATACAGTAAAACAGGGCAATAAGTGACATACATGTAGGTGAACAGGGACACAACATCATATTAAGTACCGGTACTTAATATTTACTTAATATGTGTGTTTATAACAAAAAAAAAATCTAATGATATTTGTAATATGCTTATTACAAACATTTTTGGAGATTGGGCATTCACTGGATGCGGACAACTCACAAAAGCTTTCCGGAATCACAAGCAACTCTGCCAATTCCTCTTATTTAGTTATTCTATCAATGTTTTCACCCCTCACAACCATACAACCAACTGATGTGTGCCAATGTCTTATGCACACTACAAGAGGAAGAAGTAATTTTTCTACAACCAAACAGGTTCAAATACATTTTGTTTTTCAATAGGCAAGGTTGCCCGTAAATCTAAATCATTATCTCAAAAGTGCAGAAAATTTTCATACGTAGTCAACCTTGCCCAAATCGACCCAGCAAAATTAACTGTATATATCGTGAAACATTGCATTTTTGAATAACTTGGCCTAATACTACAATATCATTGTGCAAGCACATGGCTATGGAAAATGCATAATGGGCCGCTCCCTGTCCTAAAAGGGTCAAGTTGTCCCAGGGTGCTGTTTCACCAGTCGTTCTTAAAGTTACGCACAACTTACGTTCGACTGGTATCGATTCTTGCGCTGAATGCGCGCACTATTATGAATTATTACGCACAAGTAGTGTTACCAGTCGAACGTGAAGTCGTGTGTAAAGTCTTTCTTATCTCGGTGAAACACCGCCCAGAACCATAGTTTCTATACTTTCTCGAGAAGTTAAACGAGCAGTGGTGTAAAAAAAAAAAGATCCACAACCAAAAAAAGCTAAATTTGCGAAGCTAAATAACTCTTACAATTGGAAGGGACAGAGGAATGCCATTCTCGATCCACTGCTACTCTATGCCTGCCAAGGCTACAATTAATTGGGAGCAAATAGTTTTCATTTTGCCCTTTTTATGAATCTGGGCCCCGTAACATAAATGTTTGCGATTAATTGCTAATCTGATAGCGATTGATATCAATCGCAAGTCTATGGCAAATCATGTACTAACGTTTGCAATCGATCGCTAAATCAAAATAGCGATTAATTGCAAACCTTTATGTTACGGGGCCCTGGACTACCAAACATGTACATTCAACTCCGTCTAAGCTGCACCATTCTATTTTCTCAATAGTACAATCCTAAATCTATCAATTGCCAAAATCGAAGTGAATTTTGTGGAATGAATCGTGCGAAACATGGGCTATTTACCTCTTGTTGGTCAACTTTCCCTAAAGACAAGCATATTGTTCTCGTCTTAAAATATTCAACTTCAAATTTACCTTTATATATTATTATATCAAGCATGAAAATACATGTACAGTATTACCAGGTAAATGTACATAAACTGTGGATTTTTGCACAATGCAAAGAATTTGGCATTGGTCTACCTAATAATGTACTAAACAAATACAAGATTTACTATGAAAATTGATCACATGATTTTTCTCAATATAACAATTTACATTGGAATGTGGCAAGATATATTGATAAGATTTAATTTAACATCTACAGAATATCCAAAATGATCTGAAAAATGGAAAGATCAAATTTAATCTTAAAATGGAAACTCTGTAAAGAGACATCAGATATATAGATTCCTGATATGAAGTGGTGAAAAATCTGGTCCCAGCTCTAAATAATTTATCATTTTTCCCCCTAATTTTACAAGATTCGTGCTATAACAATTTTTTTGATGATCTAAGCACCTCGTTGTACTGAGTTTCCACTGTATTTGAATCTTCTAAACTCAGTAGAATATATCAATATAGTTTCTGCACTATATGTAGCTGATCCGGTTTCATACTTGTTTTCAGCCTTCCGTTTGCGAATATTAAACCCGGCTACTATGGCCGCTAATGGGAAACTGTAGAAGTGTGGCACTGTAGATTGGTGGCTTTACTTTAGACACATTCACAAAAAATGAATCTATCCCACAGAAGCATCAATGAATAATAGTCACTCCCCTGAGGAAGGTGAATACTAATTCTGCTGACTAAAGGGCTACCAACAAGATGTACAAAGTCATGTAATTAAAGTCCAGGGGATTTTTCAAAAAACACATCATATGGCTGAAAAATCTAAGAATATTTTAATTCCAATCCCATTGTCATTTTTGTCATTTTCATTATAATTTGTAATTTCACTATAAACAGTTATCTCTTAAATATGGCCAGTAGCATTGATTTCATTATTACAGTCTTCTACACATGTGCACACTATCTGAATGACAAATGCAACAAGCTGCTGATGCATCAAGAAATATGCTGCATTATGGACAAAACCAGAGGGTCGTAGGTTTGAATCTCACCGATGGCGTCAATTTCCTTCAACAAGAAATTTATTCACATTGTGCTGCACTCAACCCAGGTGAGGTGAATGGGTACCGGTAGGAAGAAATTCCTTGAATGCAGTGAGCGCCGAATGGTAGCCATGCTATAGCAGGGCAATGATGCACAGAGCACTTAGAAACACTTTGTATTAAGCGCTATATAAATGTTGTGCATTATTATTATTATTACTTTTATTATCATTTGCATACATTGATTTTCAGTGATTACTAAGCCATCTTAGGGCAAGCAGAATGAAGAAAGCCATTTTCTGAAAGCTAGATTTTTAATCTGTATGACGTTAAGATTAAATTATCATCTGGACTTCCATTCACTCTACCTATGACAGAATTGTTGGGAATAATCAAGACTGCTTGGATTTCCTTCAATCGCTGATCAAACCTTTATCTAACGCTTCCTTCTGCAGATCTGCGAGTTGTCTGCAAAGAAAGAGAGATAGAGAGATATGATGAGAAATTGAATGTGAGAGAAAGATGGGATGGTTATTGAAAGAAGATTGAAAGTAAAGCATGGTAATTGAAAGTCTATGGCAGTGTTGTTCAAAAGTTGCAATTGATCGCAAGTTGCACTTGATCGGAACGCGCCAATCAAAATCATTGTTTCATGCGCGTCTTGTTAAATGCGTATACTATGCGCGAATGAAAATGAGCTTTACAATTTGCAAAGTTGCAGTTGATTTGCAGTTGATTTTGAACAACACCCTCTATATCGTACAAGTCAAAATCACATATTAAAGTCTAAAGGAGGGATCATTATAGTAAGGCAGAGTTTGTGAAAACAATTCAAAAAAATAAAGGAAAATGGGAAGCAAGGGGGTCAGAAAAT
Source organism: Temnopleurus reevesii (assembly GCA_036244855.1). Taxonomy (NCBI): domain Eukaryota; kingdom Metazoa; phylum Echinodermata; class Echinoidea; order Temnopleuroida; family Temnopleuridae; genus Temnopleurus; species Temnopleurus reevesii. The sequence continues at coordinate 2,703 of BQKZ01011791.1, read as the reverse complement.
TGATTGATCATATACTAAAAACAAAAAAAAATAACAGAAATAACCAGACACAATATAACTTATGCTACTCAAAAAGGAGACAAAATGCTAATAGACAGCACAGGGAATTGTGAACTTCTCATTTACAATCAAACTGACAAATGTAAAAAATGGTGATGACAAGATAAATACCTTCTGAGTTCATTAACCTTTAACCTTAGTTCCTTGTCGCTTTGCTTGATGTCTGTGATGACCTGTGTAGGGATACTTGTCACTGTATCGCTCAATGTCCATCTCATATACAAGCTTGACCACAGAGCCTGAAATATGAAAGAAGAAATGATTAAAAGGGTGGTTGTGATGATGGTGTTGATGATGATGATGACGATGGTGATGATGGTGGTGATGGTGATGATGATGATGATGATGGTGATGATGATGGTGATGATGATGATGATGATTATGATGATGCAAATGGTAATAATGATGATGATGATGATGATGATGATGTTGATGACGATGGTTGTGGTGGTGGTGGTGATGGTAATAGTGGCAGTGGTGATGGTGATGATGAGGATGGTGATGATGATGTGATGATGATGATAATGATGATGATGTCTGTGGTGACCTGTGTATGGATAGTGGTCACTGTATAACTGTCCATCTCATGTAAAAGCTCGACCACAGATGATGGTGGTGATAATTGTGGTGGTGGGGACCATCAATATCATTATATCAATGGTGATGGTGACGGTGCTACTGGTGATGGTTGTGGTAGTGATGATGATGATGATGATGAAGACGATGGTTGTGATGGTGGTGGTGATGATGATAATGATGATGACGACGATGATGATGATGATGGTAGTGATAATGATGACGATGGTGATGGTGATGATGATGATGATGATGATGATAGCAATGATAATGATGATGATGATGATGTGTGTAATGACCTGTGTAGGGATACTTGTCACTGTATCACTCAATGTCCATCTCATATACAAGCTTGACCACAGAGCCTGAAATATGAAAGGAGAAAATTTAGTTTTAAAAGGGTGGTTATGGTGGTGGTGTTGGTGATGGTGGTGATGTTGTTGATAGTTTTAACATTGATGATAATGTTGGTGATGATGATAGTGGTGGTAGTGGTGATGATCATGATTATGGTGGCGGTGGTGTTGATGTAGATGACACTTGTTTTTCATTAATAATGGTGATGATGAAAATGTTGATGATGATGATGATGATGATGATGATGATGATGATGATGATGATGATGGTGATGATAATGATGATGATGACGGCAACGACGATGATGATGACTTGCAATGATGATGGCTATGGGAAAAATTTGTGTTCTCTTTATATGGAAAAGCAACCAATATAGTGTAAATGTTGAGTAAACATTAAAAAAAAACTGGTAAGACAAAAAAGAAGAATGCACTGCTAAGCAGCTTACCAAACTTTGAGGGGCTACCGATGGCCAAATAACCAGTTGATTAGGTTGATAGAGAGGGTTGAAGAACGTTTGAAGAATCTCCGGGCGATTGATGTACGTCCTGAAAAACATAAGAGAATATTAGATATATAATTACTCCCCTCTGGGCGATTGATATACAGTACGTCCTGAAAAAAATAAGAGAATATTAGATATATAATTACTCCCCTCAACCTTACCAATCATTAGTGTCATTAAACAAAAGTGATGTTAGTGTGATAAGTTGTATCAATTGCCAAACCTATGCACATCTACCAAGCTTTAGCAAAAAGATATACAGTCAAACCTCATTATAAAGAGGTCCCTGGGACCAGAGAAATCATCTCTTTATATCGAAACCTTGTTATATCAGGGCCAAACTACAATAACATACAAAGAGATGGGACCAAGAAAACTACCTTGTTATAACGAGATCTCTTTATATGTGTGCTCTTTATATAACGAGGTTGGACTGTATTTCTCATCAAATTCGAAAACCTTGGTGTACATACAAAGAGGAATGAAAAAAATCTTACTATCACCAAAAACCTACATAAAAAACTCATAAAGGTACAGTATTAATATTTGTTGTTGTTGTTGTAAGAAGGTCTCACTGTATTCTTTTCTAGAAGAAAAATGAAGGTAGTACATAGCATTACCATAGCTGCCAACCAGTACGGATTCCTTTCCACATTTCAACTTTATTACACATAGCAAGGGAGTGTTGAATTGAATAGATATTCAAGATCAGTTTACAGGCGAAGAAGAATATTCACCAACACACCTGTTTCTCCCATAAAAATGCTTTTTCATCCACCGAATGAATGTTTTGCTGCTATACAAAACGGCATACCTCTCGATCTTATAAATAGCTTCCAGATGCTTTCCAGCTGATGCCATTGATTCAAGGAGACAAAAAGGTGGTATTGTGGACATAACAAAGTCTTACTTAATTACTGATTGCCAAATAATAATGTACTCCAAAAGCAAGTAAAATAGGAGAAAAATACGGATTTCGGTTGGCAGCTCTGCATTACCCATCTTGTATCCGTCTTTCCACATGACATGGCCATGAATTGTCTGTGCGGTGAGGGCGCTACTGATTGAGCCAGCACACCGTATGTTGAATTCCATTACAGCCTTTAAAGCCCGTGTATAGTTTTGGTAAAGATTAAAGAAATGTGAATTTTGGGGATATATACCATGACATATAGTTTCTATACACATTTCAAGATCATAGCATA
>BQKZ01011790.1:0-10868 GCA_036244855.1 Temnopleurus reevesii | reverse complement strand
CTTTTTACGTGCCTGAAGTATTGTAGTTAAATTGTGACATTCTTCCTTGGGGCCCTTAATTCCTTGATTTTCTTTTATTATTTTTTTTTCTTCTGTGTGTATTTATTTATGTGGGAAGATGAGTGTAGGGCGCCAGCTCTTGTCAATTGTCTAAGATTGTAAACAGTTGCTGAAACTTCCTCAACATTACTTTGACTTTTTAGTATAACAAATTATCCGGGATGGCAGAGCCACACAGGGGCGGCTGCGGCAACTCGGTTTCTTCTCTATTTTCAGTGTAAGTAAATGCGTAAATCAAAATAAATAGAAAATTCTGGCAGAAACGTTAGACAATTTGGGGAAGTTTGAATTAACGCTCAGGCAGCAAGATCGTCTGCGGACTTGGCTACCCAGTTGTCGCCCAAACTGGCGGGCGGGTGCTTTGCCTCTGTCCGCTGGCCATCTAATCGGGCACGCCAAACCAATTTAGCAGACAGTCGCTAAAGGCAAAGCAAAATCATCCTGGTTTCAATCAAGTAGACGCATGACGCAAAATTTAATACAGATAACTGGAAGTCCAATTTGGGTATTTTCATGAAATAGTCCACCTTGGGAGGATTTTTAAAACAATTTACTTCTCTAACTAAGATATGCAAGTGTCTGGACTAATAAATCGGGTCTCTTTCAAAAACGAAATTCGATACATCTCCTTAATCCTTCCTAAATTGTTGAAAAACTCTTCCAAAACGATGGATTTTCTCGCTAAGTTATTATGTTTCTTGCTGATGAACGTAGCTAAATTATCCTGAGCCAAATCTAGTTACCAAATAAACTTAAAGTAGATTACTTAAAATTTAATTTGCATACTTTTCCCTAGACCGATAAAACGGGTCTATTTCGATCAGGATTTGCTTCGCTGAGGCTATCGCCTGGCTACGCATCCTTCCTCAATAGACTGTTAACGCCGCTAGAGACGCCTGTGAAAATTGTGATGAAGATCAAAAAAATGGTGGTCGCTACCAAAAATCACGATAAAAACACGGATTTTAATTTTTTTTTTGGAAACATTCAAGGTAATCTTAAAGAATATATCTTTTTTTAATCGTATTCATAGTTAATTGTATATCATAGAGACGTAAATTAGCATATTTTCGTGAGGGTGCGCGGCAGCACCCTTTCTCCCATAGACGCTGTGTATTGTAGCTTCAACAACTTGCACTACACGCTGAATTGGGGCGTTTTCTGACTCTCTGGAGGGGGCACCACCAAAAGTCAGAAATCGTTAAAAAAACCCTCCGAGAGTCAGATTTTTCTGTCTAACTTTTCCCTACGTTGGGCTTGTGTTACTGTAAGGCAAGCGTTTGGGTTGTCAAGAACAATTTTTGATTTGTTGTATCTATATATAGAAAATAGGAAACCCACCTGTTCATGCTCTAGTCTAAGCATATTCCTATGAGTTTACTCCCTCTCTCTCTTTCAATTTTTCTCCCCAGGTCTTTATTATCCGTCATCAACAAGCTACCATGTTTTCTTTCACAAATCGACACCCTCCCCATCAACGTGAAAGACAATCTCCTCAACTTGATGTCCAAGAGAGGTCTACTTACGGATCAAAATCTTTCAAAGGTAAATTTATCATCAAAGGCTATGAATATCAAGGAAAAATTTTACTTTTCACACTTGATTAGCAATTAGAGGTATTGGGGAATCCCTTTAAAGCCCAAGTATAGTTTTGGTAATTTAAGCGAATATTTTTACCGCCAAATTTTGTCTCCAAATCTACTAAAAAGAAACATGATATCATGAACATGTTGTACAAAAGATTGTACGAAAAATTAACAAGTTTTGGAAAAGTTATAACCTAAAGTGTGGAAAATATTTTAGCGTCGTAGCCCCCAACGCAAATTCNGGTCAGGGCAAGGAGAATGCGTTTAAAGTGTTCTTTGCACGGGAAGTGTGAAGTTGCATTCCTTTTGCATGTGGGGCAGTGCGCCGCTTAGGAAAACCAACAGACAACATTATTTTGATTTTGCGGTAATTCAGTCATTTCTGGGTCAATTTTCTTTGAGTCAACTATCAATGTGCTCTAATTTGCTATTGAAAAAATGCATTAAGGCAATATTTTAACTGCAGCCTTCTTTGAATTTATTTAGATTATCCTTTCTGGTGAAGAAATTTTTGTTATTAGTCCTTGAATCAATAATAATGATAATACTAACAAACATTTTTTATCTATCGCTTAACACTCGCTCAGGGAAAGTCCCTAAGCGCTTTAATAGAGATATAGAAATACTAATGTTTTCGCTCTATACATGGATAATGGAATAAGTTAATAAGGTAATAAGAATAAGGAAAATGGTAATTAACGGTTTGGTAACATCAAACAGGTTTGTTGTACGAAATTTAAAAAGAAGAGATTCAAACCTAATCCAAAGATGTTACCAAGCACATTGTAAACAGAAAATCAGTGAACAAAAATTTGGTTTTGTAACAAAGCTTCAAAACAGTCTGTTGAGTTTGCCTCCTTTGCAGTGTTTGGTAAATCATTCCAGAGTTCAGCTGAAGCATCTTTGAAGTGCGAGATCCATAATATTTTGTCCGTGTGTTTGGCATGACCAGAAGGGATTTGTTATTTGACCTTAGTCTTCTTGCAGGTGTGTATCTTATGACGAGATCCTGCAGATAAACTGATGCTGTACCTCTATCTTGAAATGATATTTTGAATCACTCAATCATGTTGATTTTCCTTGTTTGTCTTATGTAGGTTATCCACAAANTTTTTTTTTTTTTTTTGGGGGGGGGGGGGAGTGGTTGACAAGGCTGTCAAGCAAAAATAAATAAGAGGTCAGGGCAAGGAGAATGCGTTTAAAGTGTTCTTTGCACGGGAAGTGTGAAGTTGCATTCCTTTTGCATGTGGGGCAGTGCGCCGCTTAGGAAAACCAACAGACAACATTATTTTGATTTTGCGGTAATTCAGTCATTTCTGGGTCAATTTTCTTTGAGTCAACTATCAATGTGCTCTAATTTGCTATTGAAAAAATGCATTAAGGCAATATTTTAACTGCAGCCTTCTTTGAATTTATTTAGATTATCCTTTCTGGTGAAGAAATTTTTGTTATTAGTCCTTGAATCAATAATAATGATAATACTAACAAACATTTTTTATCTATCGCTTAACACTCGCTCAGGGAAAGTCCCTAAGCGCTTTAATAGAGATATAGAAATACTAATGTTTTCGCTCTATACATGGATAATGGAATAAGTTAATAAGGTAATAAGAATAAGGAAAATGGTAATTAACGGTTTGGTAACATCAAACAGGTTTGTTGTACGAAATTTAAAAAGAAGAGATTCAAACCTAATCCAAAGATGTTACCAAGCACATTGTAAACAGAAAATCAGTGAACAAAAATTTGGTTTTGTAACAAAGCTTCAAAACAGTCTGTTGAGTTTGCCTCCTTTGCAGTGTTTGGTAAATCATTCCAGAGTTCAGCTGAAGCATCTTTGAAGTGCGAGATCCATAATATTTTGTCCGTGTGTTTGGCATGACCAGAAGGGATTTGTTATTTGACCTTAGTCTTCTTGCAGGTGTGTATCTTATGACGAGATCCTGCAGATAAACTGATGCTGTACCTCTATCTTGAAATGATATTTTGAATCACTCAATCATGTTGATTTTACTTGCTCGTCTTCTGTAGGTTATCCACAAAAGGACCAAGACTTTAGACTTGAGTGAATCCACTGTAAGCGACCGAGCACTCCTGAAGTTAGGAGAGTGCCGAAACCTCAGAAAGATCGATCTCAACTCGTCTAAAGGAGAGAGAATTGAGATTACAGATGAAGGTCAGTTTTTAGAAAGAGATTAATTCACTACCATCAGTATTCGCAAGAAAAAAAGAATTCGGAAAAGCCACAAATTTATTGTCAGATCTTTGCGATGTTTCACAGAGTTATAAAAGACTTCAAGAACGATTTTACACATTTCTGGTATCAGTATTTGTGCTGAATGATTGAGAATTCTACGCATATTAGTTTTGTTTACGTTCTCTTTCTTAAAGTTAGTCGTTTGTAACTTTAAGAAAGATTTGGTGAAATACCGCCTATTAAAAATGATATAGCAAATAAATATGTGACTGACGATTTTGATTTGAGTAAAGTATTCATCATGAATGTCCACGACTTATTTGAGCATCTTCGAGCACATATATGTAGCTCAATGGATACCAAAATGATGTTTAACTCTGTCTTCAATCTAAATCTTTCTAAAGGTATCCAAGCCTTAGCGTTGTCCTACCCGTACTTGAATATCGTGTATGTTTGTCGCTTCTTGAGAATTGCTGATCTCTTTATCATGAATGTCCGCCACTTTCATGAGCATCTGCTAGCCTTCCATTAAAGCTTCGGCTTAGCCATGTAAACACCTTTGCAGCTCAATGGATATGAAAATAACCATTAACTCTGCTCGCAATCTAAATCTTTCTACAGGTATACAAGTCTTGGCGTTGTCCTGCCCGTATCTGAACATTGTGTATGTCCGTCGTTGCGTCAGCATCAGCGATCCCTCAATCATTGCCTTGGCTGAATCATGTAGACACCTGATGCAACTCAATAGATTCCAAAATAACCATTAACTCTGCTCACAATCTGAATTATTCCCCAGGTATCCAAGCCTTAGCATTTTCCTGCCCGTATTTGAACATCTTGTACGTTCGTCGCTGCGTAAGCATCGGGGATCCCTCGATCATTGCCTTGGCTGAATCATGTAGACACCTGATGCAGATCAATAGATTCCAAAATAACCATTAATTATGCTCGCAATCTAAATCTTTCTACAGGTATCCAAGCCTTAGCATTGTCCTGCCCGTATTTGAACATCTTGTACGTCCGTCGTTGCGTCAACATTGGGGATCCCTCGATCATAACCTTGGCTCAGTCGTGTAAACACCTAATGCAGCTCAATCTGGGAGGGTGCGTTCGTCTCTCCGATGCCTCGCTGCAAGCCATCGGTCAGAACTGTAGGATGCTCAGGAGCTTGAATATATCCAATACAAAGGTACGAAATTTAAATTAAACCCCTTGACAACCCTTCCCTTCCCCTAACAAAGAAAGTAAATACTGTAAAAACTGAAAATTTCCTTGTGTTTTACTTTGACAATATCACCGACTTACTACAGTTATTACTCATTAGAATGCCCATCTAGATTTGTGTATTTTTCAAACGTGAAACTCACTTATGTGTGTATCAAATTGAGCCTTAAAGATAGATTTTAGTTCTCTTCTTTGCCTTTTATAGCTCTAAAGTCCTATGTTTCTCAATGATCAATATATAAAAAGGATAAATACAACCCACCCAAACTGCAACAAAATCATACGGTGAGAGATCATTCCTACATGCCGCATAATGGAATAGCCTGTCAAACAACCTCACAAATGTAACACCTTATAAAAAATTAAGAAGTAACCAAAAAGTGTATCTCTTTAAAACCCACTAACCTAATTCCAATTCCACCGATTTCTATCTCATTTTCTATATTCTGTTATTGCGCATAGGGACTTTTTCATGATTGTGTTATGCGCTATGAAGTCCTTCATTATTATTTTTATTACTATTATTATTATTATTATTAGCTTATCTGCGGAATAAGGCACATTTCTGTGCTATAAAATGGGCACTAAAGGGGAAAACCACAATACAGCGAAAATATTGTTTCGCCGTAGCGTTTTCACAAGCTACATCTCGGAAAAATAGTAACGTAATAGCGCCATCTACGGTATGTAGTGGGAGAGGCGGTCCTGTTACTTGGTGAGAAAACGGAACATACCATGTAGTCCACGGAATAGGGGTGAAAAAAATGGGCGAAATTGAGGGAGTTATATTTACTGTTAGCATAACTGCGGAATGGGAGCACCCCAATAATAAAATTTTGAAAGATGCAAATTTTCAAAAAATCTTTAAAAATGCACATTTATTCCAAACTTGTATTTTTATACATAAACGACTTAAAGACATCAAAAGGAAGTCCCTGTGATGATTTTTCTTTAAATATTCATTTTTTTGTGACTGTTATGAGCAAATTCATATTTTCGCCTTTTTTCGCCTTTTAGAACACAATTTAGCAATTCCCCTTTTTCCGCAGATAGTGTTATTATTATTATTATTATTATTATTATTATTATTATTATTATTATTATTATTATTATGATTATTATTATTATTATTATTATTATTATGATTATTATTATTATTATTATTATTATTATGATTATTATTATTATTATTATTATTATTATTATTAACAACCCTACTTTCAGTAAGTGGCACTGAGTGAATAAACATCGTATTTTATGATTAGAAAATGATTAGAACAATTTCAATTTTGACCTGCATATTTTGGAATGGTTGGCATCTCCATGGTTACAAAATTCCTATTTTTTCTACCAGGTAACTGATGAAGGCATCTTCAGTCTGTGTAGCGGTGCATGCAACCAGTCTCTGACTGAGCTCCACATGAGTAACTGCGTCAATCTCTCAGATGAAGCAGTAGAGGGCGTCGTCACCTTCTGCACCAAGATTTCCATTCTCATCTTCCATGGCTGCCCGTCTATCACAGGTAAGGATCGTTGCCAATTTTTCCAATCGCATTTCCGATTCTACACACATGTGATGCTTTAAGATTCGTAACACGGTAAAACTCATTTTCTTCCACAGTGGCAATATCCTATAAAAGTTCTCTTTTTATTGGGTAGAATAAACGCATTTGATAATTCTTTCCATGTTCTTGATTTCCGCGCATATTGTAAGGTGCTTGCACAGTGGAAATAATTTCTTGCACAGTTGCGATATCCTATAAAAGCACAAGAACATTTTTCATCACTTGCCTGTCATGCAAGTGACTTTTCAAATTGCTTGCCCAAACACCAATTTTTATAACCCAAGAATTAATAGCAACAAAAATAAGCAGCTGCCCACACAGATATATCACATTAATCACATTGGGCTGATTTGTTGGAGAAGTTTTCCAAATGATAGATACCGAATATTAATGAGATATTGACAGTTAAGAATGTTGGTTCTTGGACATAGGGAAACTTCTCTTAAAACTGAAAACATTACTTGCCCAGTTAGACTATGGAAATGTCGTTTACTTCCCTAATGGCTCAATTTTGTTGCCCCAGGCATTCAGGCAAGTGGATTTGTAGCCCCCAGATCTATCCTATGAGTTCCTTAAGTACGGTGTCATAATGGGCTTTCACTTTGTATTCTGCCAGGTTTTATGTAATTTTCATTGTATAATAATAACAATGTACATGTATATTGCAATGAAATACATTCATATTTTAGCAAATAATTTTACTTTTTGCATTTGATTTACAGTTTTAGACTTTGAGGAAGCATTTTCACTATTATACTGAACAGTTTTAGTGGAAAAACTTGCTGAACTAAACATCTTTTGTACAACAATCATGCGAAAATGCATAGCAAATTGTGATGCTAGAGTGAGAAAAAAAATTTCCGTATGCCAATTAAAGATGGCATGAAATGTTTAAATTGCTTTGTGGAAGAACTGATCTTCATACCTACCTGAACAATAATCCCTTACATGAATTAAACCATTATCTGATTGATGCAGTGTACTGTATAAGAAGAAATTTCCCTGTGGTTTTATTTTCGCAAATTTTGCAACATTGAATTTGCTAAAATTTTCACTCATTAGAACTCCTATAGTCTTGTTTATATTTATCTTTGAAAACGTGAAATCTTCAACTCACTAATGTATGAATATGTTTGATATCCAGTGAATCCAGTAAAATTGATGTACAAGGAAATATCGGCTTTTACAATATTCTTTTCCTTTTTTCGATGCCTATTTGCAGAACAATCAAGGCAAGCCCTAGAAATGATACAGGGGTCTGGATCCAAGATGAAACAAGTCACATGGACCATCTACTGATTTATACTGTCATATGATTCATCAGGTGGTGTGTCACATGACTGACTTGAGAGATGATACAGGGGTCTGGATCCAAGATGAAACAAGTCACATCAACTATCTACTGATTTATACTGTCATGTGATTCATCAGGTGGTGTGTCACATGACTCACTTGAGAGATGATACAGGGGTCTGGATCCAAGATGAAACAAGTCACATGGACTATCTACTGATTTATACTGTCATGTGATTCATCAGGTGGTGTGTCACATGACTCACTTGAGAGATGATACAGGGGTCTGGATCCAAGATGAAACAAGTCACATGGACCATCTACTGATTATACTGTCATGTGATTCATCAGGTGGTGTGTCACATGACTCACTTGAGAGATGATACAGGGGTCTGGATCCAAGATGAAACAAGTCACGTGGACTATCTACTGATTTATACTGTCATGTGATTCATCAGGTGGTGTGTCACATGAGTCACTTGAGAGATGATAAATGGGTCAGGATCCAAGATGAAACAAGTCACATGGACTATCTACTAATTTTACTCTCATGTGATTCATCAGGTGGTGTGTCACATGACTTATTTTAGAGATGAAAGAGAGCAAGATCCTCTGAATAGAGCAACACCTAGGGCCCGTAACATGAAAGATACAATCAAACATACGATAAGTCTATGGGAAAACGTGCGCCAGAAATATATGATTAGTTTTTAATTTACTTCATCTCTTTTATGCTACAGGCCCCTGCTTTGAAAATAGTACCACTCTCGGCAGACACATAGTTACCATAAGAATACTGCATATAGAGAGTCAAAGAATACCTTTAATAAGAGATTTTGTACTCTAATATCTATCAGGGCCCAAATTCTGAAAACTGTGTTATTTCCTGTGAAGGAAAACAAGGTTAACTGTCTCAACAGAAGCCAATTGCGCGCAATAAGCACTTCTTATTGGTGGATGCACGGTGGTCTCTTTTAACCTTAAATAATTGCGAGTCCTGCAGACACCGTGCAAATATTAACCAATGGCGCATTGTAATTTAGACTTGTTATGTCAACACATTTTTGCTAACAGAGAAGATACACAGTTTTTAGAATTGGGGCCCTGTCCATCTATTTTCTCCCTTATTGCTACATGAAACTGAATTGTGACTGTATCGATTCTGTCTATAATTTTCTCTTCTGTTATTTTATTTGTAAAATACACCTTGACTATTTGTCTTCTTGCCATATTATTGATCCCTTTTCTGTTAGTGTGATGAAATGTTATTTTATATCAAGATCTCGTTATATCAGTGCTCTTTATAACGAGGTTGGACTGAATTTTCAATATATGACTGTAGTTTTGCTACAGATGAATGATTCTGTCTATAATTTTCTCTTCTGTTATTTTATTTGTAAGATACACCTTGACTATTTGTTTTCTTGCCATAATATGATTCCTTTTCTGTTAGTATGATGAAATGTATCCATCATATTGGATGTATTGCTAGAAAGTTGCAATGGAGCAAATCAATTGTTAAAATAAAATTTAAATTGTCATTGGGTCAGCATTTTAACTCAATGGCCCGTATTTCGGTAGCGAGGTTTAACTTAACCCTGGTCTAAGCCATTGTTATTTAGACCCGGGCTATTCAAAAGTTAAACCAAGAGTCTAAATAACAATGGCTTAGACCAGGGTTAAGTTAAACCTCGCTATTGGAATACTGGCTAAAATGTACATTAAATATTGATTTTAAGTGATCAATGGTAACTTTCAATCAACATCCAAGTGGAGTCTTATTGTTTGCATATATTGTGAATATTTTCAATATGTGCCTGTAGCTTTGCTTTACATGTATGTACACTAGATGTACATGTACAGTCAAACCTCGTTATTACAAGGTCCTTTGGACCAGAGATTTATCTCTTTATATCAAAACCTTGTTGTATCAGGGCCAAAAAACAATAAAATACAGAGATGGGACCACGAAGGCTACCTTGTTATAATAAGATCTCGTTATATCAGTGCTCTTTATAACGAGGTTGGACTGTATTTTCAATATATGACTGTAGCTTTGCAATATATGTATGTACACTAGATGTACATGTACAGTCAAACGTCATTATAACGAGGTCCTTTTGACCAGAGATTTATCTCTTATATCAAAACCTTGTTGTATCAGGGCCAAAAAAACGATGAAATACAAAGAGATGGGACCACGAAGGCTACCTTGTTATAACAAGATCTCATTATATCAGTGCTCTTTATAACGAGGTTGGACTGTATTTTCAATATATGACTAGTTTTGCTACAGATGAATGAACACTATATGTACTTGTATTATAGATTATCCGATTCCCTTCATTATGTGCAAAGCAAGGAAATTGTTAGAAACCAAATTGTTTTCCCAATATCTTTGCCTGTGTAAATAATTCAGTAAAATGGAGAGACAGTTTGTACCCTTACCCGCTATTTTTTTTAAAACCTTTATGTGAGTTTGGATTAAACATTTTTCTGAAACCCCTTGATTGAATTATGATGAGTGTACTTTACAAATGTTTATATCACACACAAAAAAATAAGCAGCTGTTTTTGTTGTTTTTATTGTACAGGTATTTAGTTTGTGAATGGTTTTTATACTTTTGTACAATCTAGATCAATATTCTACATAAAATTACACATTTTCCTCTTGTATTTGAAATGTGAGATGTTCCACTACAAAGAAATTATCCTATCTATATATTTATGTGTTCTCATTTTTTTTTTCATTTTTAATGAAGAGATGGTTGTACAGTGGAAACTCAGTTTAATGAGGTGCACGGGACCACCAAAATACCTTGTTATAGCAGTAAACTTGTTATAGCAGGGTTAAAAAATAACAGATTTGTTACCTCTTTATATCAGATATTTTGTCATACAGTCAAATCTCGTTATAAAGAGCATTGATATAACGAGCTCTCG
>BQKZ01011786.1:0-14311 GCA_036244855.1 Temnopleurus reevesii | reverse complement strand
GACAGCACCATTAATACCACTACCACTTCGCTTCATCTTTATACCACAACAATCTACTTCAGTGGGACTATAATCCTCTGTTTTATCAAGCACCCCGTCCAAGAACAACCACGTAATATTGAATTATGATGAAGCACTTCTCTGAAAGTTCCAAACGTTTGAACTCACTTTTAGAAAATTGGGCACAAGTTTACCCTACACTGGGCAATTTATGGTAGAAATTTGCCCATGTCGGTAACTTTTCCTGAAGATATGTCCAGCTTTTGTTGGAATTTTATAAGTTAAAATTCAACCTACAGTTGTATTGACGATATTTTGCCCTGTGCAGGGTAAATTTTGTCCAACTTTATAAGAGCGCATCGTATTTAATATGTAAGAAATGTCCCTTAATTTGATAGTATTTTATGTTTTCACCGTGGTCTACATTGAATGAAAAGTCAATTTTATATACATTTTTGGAATCCTATGTGTAAAGATATTAAGCATGTGACAAATTATGTAAGACACATTACGTTTTGTATTCAAATTCAAATTTAGATCTATTTATTGCACAATGCTATATCTAAAAAAAAAGCATTTAATTTGTGTTTTACTGCCTGATAAGATAATATAAAATTAGAATACATTGCACATTCTGTATATACTAATGTTTTGTTTCATGTCATTAAAGATATTTTCTTTTATTAATCGATGTCTTATCAAATATCACTGAATGTTTTTTTTCTTTCCTTATTAGCGGTGTCAATCGGGCAACAGTAAAAAGTCTAAATTTGTAGCGCCATCGACTAGTTGGAATAGCTTGTTTACAAAAAAAATTTGATTTAGACCAAAATGTTATTGTTAACGTTTCCCTAATATGTGCATGTGTAGAATTTTCAAAAGACATGGATTTTGTGTGCCTACTCCAGTCCTATATTTTACATGAAACTAAAGTAAGTTATAAGTGTACAGTTTCTCTATAATATTTACTCCCTCCCCCAAAAAAAGACATTAAAAAGATTTATTTTTGCTTGACAAGATTCTATATATGTCGGTAGTTAACCATTCAAAATAAAGATAGAAATTACAAAAATATCAAATAAAAAGGATATCTAAAATCCTAAAATCAATTTTCATAAGGAAACGATTAATAAATATGATATACTGAAACGATTGTCCCAGGAGTTTCATGTGCTGATAGTTCTGAACCACACTGGCTTGATGTTTAGCAAGTTCACTTGATCATGCTTGATGGAAATGTAAATACAGTGCAGTGTATACAATTTCACACACGTTTTATCGATACAGGCGTGTACAGCAAATACAACAAGCTATTTGACTGCAACAAGAATTATATAATGGAGTTACTTTGAGCAAGTTATGTTAATGTGCAATTTTCTGCATTTTAGAAACCATAATTGACTAATGTGGTAATGTAACGTAAGCTTCTGAATATGCCTAATGGTAATTTAAATCAGGATGCCAACACTGGAGCTGGTATATTGCAGGTTTGAAAGAAATTGCATTCCAAAGGTAACAAACAGATTTGTATATTTTATTTTCGCTTTAGATTTCTTAGCACTTGATATTCACTTTTCAATTCGTATTATCCACATTACAACAATCATCAGAGATCTACTGATTTAAAGATTGTTCGTCAAATAAAGTCATTTATTTTTTATTGTAAATTCGATGGGGTAAAGAAATTCTGATACATTCAAATAGTTTGTAAACATTTCAAACGAAACCAAAACTCGGCAACGCAAAGAGAGATAAATCATATTTTTATTTAGATGATACATTTTGTGTAATCATATTGTGTCCCCTTCATTCCACTTTATTTATCTATCTAATGATATTCTACTGTTTCGATAAAAATTAAATACATCATATATTTCTAATTAACTGAATCCAGTCAAAGCAAAGTTGGGCTGCAAACCAAATATGTATCAACTTTTGAATTTGTGTTTGTTTGAGCTTCTTTTTTTTTTTGGGGGGGGGGGGGTTGGAATCGTACACATCTTTTTACCTTACAATCATGTGTAATCAGTAACAAGGCATAACATAAAACGTTATCCGCGATGAAAGTTATCACGCAAAACATCTAGTACTGGAATCTACCGCCCCCAACATCCCAACCCCTCGACCCAAGTTTCTTTATTGTCTGTAAATGCAGAAGAGCTAAGATAATCCCTAGTCATTCTATAAACAGGAAATGAAAGACGAGTCTACTTGAGTAAATTATTGATCATAAAAGAGTGGAATTTAGCTCTTTTTTTATCGGTATTTTTCAATTTGAATATCAATGAGCATAATTTCACTCGCAAAAAGATACAAGGTGTTTTCTTTATTTCACTCCTCATGAAAAGTGATTCGGGACAAGTTTAACCCTTTTACATTTACACGGTAGAGATTTTTCATACTCCGTAATAGAAGAAAAACAGTGAGCCTATGCAGATAAGCCTATGACAATCCATTGTCTTCATAGGCTAATGCCCTCCAATATGGCCGACTATGGCGTCATATGATGTGAAAAAAACTATATAGCTCATCAAGAAAAAAAAAATGTTGATTAGTTATCAGTCCTGTGTATTAATTATCTCCATGGTGGATTGTCTTTAAAGCAGGAAAGATGTTTAAGAGTGCTGTACATAAGTCACATTATGTAGAAATAAACAAGAAAAAGAAATTTACAATATAAATGGTCTGTCACGTTGTCTTCTATGTGTCCTAACGTTTGTGCAATAACATGTACAATGTATTTTTTTCCAAGCACATCACATATATTTTAACTATTTTAACAGGGAGTGTGGGTCTGTATGTGTGTGTGGGGTGCATGGGTGTGCATGAGAGTATGTGTGTGTGTGTGTGTGTGTGTGTGTGTGTGTGAAGGCGTGTGCATGTGATTTTAGTTACAAAAACCCCGAAAATTGACAAATTTGCAATAGATATACAGTCAAACCTGTCTTTAGTGACCACCCATGGAAAACAGAAAAAGTGGCCACTGTAGACAAGTGACCTCTATAGACAGGTTCTAAAACAAACCGTTTCATCTGGAGGGAACCAATTAGGGTGGCCACTGTAGGCAGGTGGCTGCTATAGACAGGTGGCTGCTAAGACTGGTTTGACTGTATTGTCATCTTATTGCTTAATTGACGATTTGAATGGATGAAATTGATGAGTTAGCTGGTAAATGTATACATGGGTGAAATGAATAAGACAAAAGCCATGTACACTGGGTGCTCGTAAGTAAAATAAGTTGACTTGATAAACATCCCTACAGGAGGGTTTACATCAATTTCAAATCATTATTCATTCTTTCCTTCACCTACTCATCTGTCTATAATCCATTGATATAAGTGAGAAGTTTTTTTTATCTGTAGAGTCTAAAGCCCTGTTCACATAGGGCCCCGGAAGCAACACGATTCAACACAAATCTTTGTTTGGATGCAGTTAACTGTGAATTAACAAAGAGTCGTGTTGCTTTTGGGGTCCTATGTGACTGGGGCATTAAGTTGGGTTCACACTGAGAGGTGAAACGTTTAGCTTTCAGAAACTACGGCAGAAGTAAGGAAGCTTATAGGTGCAGCGTGGAGGCGAGTTAATACAAGTTGCCTCCTAGCACCTTGGCGTGCTGCATGTAAAAGCTTCCATACTTCCCTTAATAGTTCCTGAAACCATAAGGTTTCGGGTCTAAGTGTTACTGATAGAGTCTTTCGGTAAAAAAAGGGACTATTTGTCATAGTCCATATCATCTTGAAAACCAAGAATTTGCAGAAATAATGCAAAATACAGCCAAACATTTGGAAATCATGAGCAAGGTATTTGCTAAAACAGACGGGGTTTTGTTTAAAAACTTTTGCAAGTGATGGTCTTTACATCCGTCAAAACAGAAATCTGCACGAAATTGTCTGTGAGACATAAAAAATTTCAAAACAAGACAGCAATGACTTTTAAAATATAAACTGGAGTTGAATTCAAAGTACATTTTTGTACTGACTTTACAAACTTTTTTTTGTGCTGATAATATTCACATAAATGATAATCTTCACATACGTGTATGTGAATGGTAGATTAACAGCACTACTGTACTGTATTCCATTTTATATTTTTTCATTCTTTATTGTAATTATTTTATTATGTTCAACAAGTTCTCGCAAGACAAGACAACAAAAGTTAAGACAATACTTCATTTTTTGTATAAATGTTCCTTGATGTATTTTTGTTTTTATTTCAAAAACGTTAATATCATACAGGCATATATGTGATGTATCGAGAGAGAGAAAAAAATTAGATAGAAAGAGTGAACAAAAACAAACATTTTATCCTCTTCGGATTAAAGTGAATCTTCCTGTTTAAGTCTGCTTTGTTAATAGTAGCTCTGCCATTAAAATTTATTGCAATTTAGAATTCAGTTATTCCTTTAGGAAGGAAACAAAAATAATACCAATGAATATTTGATGAAATTGTTACAAAAATCATAAAATTTGTTGAAAACACACATGAAAATAAATAATAACAGAAGAAAAAAATAGAATTAACCAAACTAATTTGACTGAAACACATCAAGCATCCATGCAAATAATATATAGCTTAGCTATAAATCTATGAGGAAAAACAATGCATTCCAATCTACGAACGATAACGGCTATATATGAACACCAAGTAACGAGTGAGAACAAGTCAGCTTCATTACAAGGAGAAAGCTAGAAAATGTTTAAATAACCTTTGAAAGATAAGTGATTTTCTTTGCTCAATAGATGAAATTATTTACAATAGGCATTTCATGAGCATAGTCGATGCATTGTACACATATTGACAAATCATTTGTCAGTTGTTTTACAATCATTTCATAATTCTGCATATAATGCTTATAATAATAATAATAATAACAATAGTAATAATCTATATCTATAAACCACTTTCTATATTAATTATGTACTTTTGTGTTGTATTCTAATCACCCATTGAAAGAATTACACTTTTGATGACTTCAAGAGCAACATATTTTGCTGTAATTATTTTCATTAAAACTTTGCTTGTCATTTTACCTATCCTATATCAATACACAATAGTAAAACTTGATGACATTTTTTCCTTAAACTTGAAAATTTGTGTGATTCTCTGACCACATAATATTAGTATAGATGCTTGATCTCTGTAAAGACTTCTTTTCAAGATATAATTTGCTCTGCGTGCAGGATTTTACACATAATTGCGTCATTTTTTGTATCAATGGCAAGTTTATTTTATGTCAACATTTATTAATCTAGCATTCCTATCACGGCATATTTCCAAACATTAATACTTTGAAATCATTACTTAGATTCTGAACCCTTTTCTTCATGTATTTCTGCAGTTCTTGTACATTTTCAGGCACCTTTGCATACATTTAATATTAAAGGCAGTACAATGTTTGATCCCTTTTGCTGTAATATCTTAATGTCTTCAAAATTAAAAAATAAATCAGAACAAGCAAAGTAAGGAATCATTTCAACAGTATAGATCTCCAATTCTGTAGATGGCTTCATGGTACCTGTTCAACACAAATCATTGTTGATTGCCTCACTGAAAACACCTTCCATTTAATTAATTAGGGTACACATTGAAAATGTCCCTACATCAGAGTATATTAGAAATCTTGGTTCTTGGTGCATATATACTCGTTTGTTTGGACTAAATCCGTACTCGCAGTTGCATTTTGAAAGGGTAACAAAAATATATACAATATACACAAGTAACACATTTCTGACTGTCCCTCGAATGAAAATATATGCGCTTTATTCCTTACAACCTAGTAGAACGTTCTAGCAGAACTTGAGAGTATTTTGCATCAAAATTTAAGTCATGTACTAATCTTCTTCACAATCCTCTTAAGGATGCCACTTTCTATAACCAATATCTATCTCAAACAAAAAGATATTATGAGAAAAATTAGAATAATATAATAGACAAACATAAATTGCAATATACATAATCCTATCTATGCAACACCAATCACATATACTCTCACTGATCTAAAATAAAAATGGATATTCCAAACATTTACAGTTAACACCAAAACCATCTATATAAATACTAATCACCCTTTTATACATGGGTCGTTGAAGTTTAGTTTTAACTGAAAATGACAATGAGAAAGCTCATTAACAAAATATTCAAACTAAGAAACATAATTCATACTAAAAAAAAAAGAATTATCCTATCATTAATATTACCAAACCAGATGAAAGGCGAAAAGGACGTTAATACACACACATATAGAGTCACATTTATGTTCAAATGAAAGCATAAAACATGGAAGCTGTAATCAATCCTGACAACGTTTACATAAATTTCCCTTCTATCTGCCATTTTGTAGTAAAAATCCTCGATTCCTACGTGAGGGGAGATAATCTGATGCCTGAAGACGGAAGACATTGTTTGAAGATATCGTGTCGTTCAGGCATTTCCAAATCTTTTCTATACAAAACATGAACAAGAACACTAATGGACTTAAACAAAAGGAATGCAAGGAAGTTGTGATCAATTGCAAAGTTGCAGTCAACCGGCATGCGCCAATCAAAATCACTGTTTCATGTGCACCTTAATAGAAGCGCAGACCATTCATGAATGCAGCTGATTTGCAGTTGATTTGCAATTGGTCAAAACTTTCTTGCAATATCGTAACAATTTTGATTCAACCCTAATTGGTTGCAATTCAAGAGCTTATCTCCACGAAGCACATTGGCTTCTGGAAGGTGTTTCATGAAGCTTGTTGTAGCGACAAGCATTCTTTCTCCCACAAAATATATAGCATCCTAATCATCTCATCAGACTCTTGACTTTCATTGGATTAGTTGACTAATTTGTCACTGCAACAGGCTTCATGAAAACATCTTCCAGGGGGCTATTTCATGAAAATTAGTCAGTCCGACAAGCGCCCATTTTCCGACTGTTCCTATAGCAACAGTCAGTGACAGTGGCTTTAAGCCAATCAGAATCAAGGATTTCACTGGATTTGTCCTTGCTGATTAATTTTAATGCTGACAAAGTTTCATGAAATGGCCTCCAGATTTCACATCATCCTTTATAGTGGTAGGTAACAAAAGTTATTTAAACATTTTCTACTAAACATATATTTTCAAAGGATTGCTACATTACATGAGCATGATTAGAACAAATACAATTTGCTATTTTTATCTTCAATAAAACTAATATATCAAAATAATGTGAGGTGGTTTAATATAATATATACACAAAACAACCAATATGATTTGAAACATGATCTATGTACTTTCATATCTACTAAATGACAAGCATGATAACATTAAAATTTTAATCATTTTTTAATTATTTCTTTCCAATGAAATACATGAAAGTAGGCAGAGTAAAACATTTATCAAAATAGTATTTTTCAAATCACTGACATGATACTCATTACTATGTTCATAAGCCGTATTAATTCATCGCGGGAAATGTCTTCAACATAACCCCAAAACTTTAGCAGGCCGACTGCTCAAAAGACAATATCATTCACTTGCTTAATACAAATTTCCAACCCTTCCAAATAGAAAAATTATGCAATTTAAATGTACTGCTCATTTGTGTGCATCAAAAATAGTGCACCATTTCTCATCAATGCATCAAATTCTATAAATCTTAACTATGCTCATGGCCTGCAATTACAATAATTTTTTTTCATTACTTGGCAATATTTTTTTTGTTGATACGGTAAGATCTTATCAATTATCTGACATATTTTACTGTAAACATTTTTTCATGCCACATTGAATTTACCATCATTTTCTCCTACAACTAGACATACGATACAGTGAACCTTGCATAAATCGAATAAATGTCAAGCCAAACACTTTACCAAGTCCTCTTTTCTTTACATTCCAGTGTGTTTACCCTAAGTCGAACTCTCTCTTCATCCCAACAGATTTGACTTTAGCAAGGTTGACTATAGCATAGTTCCATACTTTTTCTTATCGTTATAAAATAAGGAGAGCATTTATGAATATATACTGATCAATCGGAGTCCGACGGTGGTTTGTTTGCGTACTTGGCTTTGCGGATATCCTCAAGTTTCCTCCTGGCGACCTCCAGCTCCTTCTCCTTCCTCAAGATGGCCTCCTGAGCCTCGATCTCGATGGCGATGCTGCCAACCAGACGATCAGTGATCTCCACGCCCTGTGTCTCCTCCGCTGCGTCCTGTGACTGCTGTGCCGCCTTCACCAGGTTGTCTGACGCACGCTTCACTGCATTACCGGCCACCTAGAATAACAGGAAAAATCATAAAAACAGAACTTAAGTATATTATCACTTTCATATCGTATTTCATGGCCAAATTATATGCAGACACTGTAATACAGAATCGTCATAGCTGCTATAGATCATTGATATAACATATTATGTGTGTAAATATTTACGTTTCATTTAGTACAAAGGGAAATCAAATTTTCATTTCAGCATCATATTTCATATAAAAAAAATAGAGGTGAGCAAAAATTACAGACATCAGAGTAAACAGAAGTTGTAAGTTGCTGTGTAAACGTTGACTCTTCACTCATTATGATTGTCGAGATAAAATATCAATGAACATCACTGCAGGATTGTAATTTGTAATCATTGGTAGGCACATTGTTTAATATAAAAAAAATCAAGATGAACTTTGATAATTTATCGCATCCATAGCAAAATCTATAATACTATAAAGTGTAGTATTGATTTTAAAATCAAATAATTTTTGCATTATTCAAACCCAGAATAACACATCTTCGTTTCACATAATGAACAATATCCATCCATCCATATATTTGCGGACATAATGATAGAGAGAGGGCGACATATTTGCTCTTCCCCATATCTGATTTCTGGTTTCAGAGGTATCGTGGTGTATCTAATGGAGTCTCTTCATGTAAATACTCATACCCATCCTAACATGGCAAATTGAAATATGCACCCAACCTCTAAAATTTGCTAAAAACTTGTTCAATCACACGCCTACACTCACCATTTTTTCCTCAATGGATCAAATGACAAGTCCATTTGGGATAATTCAATTTAGATCCATTCTTGGATTCTGTCATGCTTTTAGACGCGTTATCGACTACGTATGCTTTGATATGAATGAAAGTAAACATGTCTCTACAAGATCAAGCAACAAAATATAGCAAAAAGGTGAACTATTGGCCAGCATACTGATGTTCAAAGTAGCCCATCTTATCAAGGAGTTTCTTAAAATAGCATTTTCATGGTCAAGACAATACACCCTGTAGGAGTACTGTAAAAGCTAATATTTCAACGTACATAAATCTAAAAAAAAAAAAATCAGTGGTTGAGAAGATTTACAGATATAAAACCCCAACAAATATTTCAGCTTTGACAGTACTACATAAATAAATCTGAAAGCAGTGGCAGCTAAACTATGGAAAGGAAAATTCTTAGTGATAACCATATCAGTTTTGAACCAAGTGAGCAAAAACCTATTCTAAATCTATTTTTCTTTGTAATACCATAAAAAACTTAAAATCTCTATCCATAGTGTTTCTAAGAACTACTGGTACTATTCAAAATATAATCTAAAAAGGTCAATCAAATGGAATTCCAATCTTGTGCAACAGCGTGTCTACACCGTTCCTCGTGCAAAGGTGACCAAGTATCAATTTTCTGACATACCATTTGTTTTTGCTGGGCTTTTTCATTGCATAATAAGCAACAAATATTGAGCAAATTTACTGTCGATCCCTGATGGACACATATATAAGATGAATATGAATCAGACACAGATATAAAGCATGCTGTGAAGTTTGTAAGCTATACGTTGATGTCAATAAATACACGTATTGTACAGTGAGTGCTTTTAATTTGAGTGACAACAAAATCAAGGTGGGTTCATCATTGCGATAAGCATAAAAGAAAAGGAAATATTTGTCAGTCATTTCATGAACCGACAAACAAATACGGAGCTTGTGCATGAAAACATGATGGCAACAATTACAGAAAAGCAATGGCACACACACCAAATGGAGGTGAAATCGTGGCAATGTCAGGGGTTTCATGTCAGTGCTGCAGCTCCACATTTGTATATCAGTTATTGAAATCAAAGACATTATCAATTCTCTTTAAGGACACTTCAGATATTTAGAATACAGACATACGACCTTGTATCATTGTAAAGGTATTTTCTTTTGGATAAATAAATTTGCCACTAAAATATCAAAACTTGAGCAATTCCGGAGGCGTTGCTAATAAAAAATAATTTACTTTTACAAGTTGTTATAACCTGTATGCTTATTCAATTTAATTTGAAATAAGATGAGATCTCTCCATAGATTCGCGTAAAACTATGGGCCTTGACCGTGCACATAACAAGAAGCAGGGAACATGGGACTTAAGTACTTTTTTCCTCAACAAGATGTTTCTCAATATATGTAGTACTCGAATCCTTTTGCTTATTTCATTTCACTTTAAGAAAAATGAAAGACCCGACAAACCTGTAACCTCTTCATAAATTCATTGAGCATATTGGACTTAAGTACTTCTTATCACACCTAATTTATTCAAAAGTGATTAAAAATCTGTTTGCGTATATAATTCTATTTGATGGAAAGTGATGAGAGATGTGACAAACCTGCGATCTGTTCATGGATTCACTAAACGAATCAGCCTTGACCTTGTAAGTAATTTCTCAAAAATTATAATAATCTGTTCACTTTTTACGTTCTACTTGACTGAAAATGATGAATGATAAGACAAACCTGTAATCTCTTCATGGATTCACTTAAGGTTTTGGTTTTGACCTTGCAAATGAAAGGAATCTGGGAATATCCTGTCTGAATACTTTATTTCTTTGCAATTATTTGCATCAATTAATGTAATTTAATGGAAAACAATGACAGACATGACAAACCTGCAATCTCTTCATGGATTCACTGAAAGTATCAGATTTCACCTTGCAAATGATAAGAATCTGGGAATATTCTGTCTGAACACTTCATCTTTTTAAAATAATTATTTGCATCAATCAGTTTCATTTAATGGAAAGTGATGAGAGATGTGACAAACCTGCAATCTGTTCATGGATTCACTGAAAATATCGGATTTGACCTTGCAAATTATAGGAATCTGGGAATATCCTGTCCGAATGCTTAATATCTTTGTAATTATTTGCATCAATTAATGTAATTTAATGGAAAACAATGACAGACGTGACAAACCTGCAATCTCTTCATGGATTCACTGAAAGTATCGGATTTCACCTTGCAAATGATAAGAATCTGGGACTTTACTGTCTGAACGCTTCATCTTTTTAAAATAATAATTTGCATCAATCAGTTGCATTTGATGGAAAGTGATGAGAGATGTGACAAACCTGCAATCTCTTCATGGATTCACTGAAGGTATCAGCCTTGACCTTGCAAGCGACAAGGAGCTGGGCGGTGGAGCTGGCGACCTGCTTGGCCGATCCAATCAGACGCTCCTGGCTGGCGTGACCCTGCACGACAGAGTTAGCAGACTCACACAGGCCTTGGGTGGCTGCAGCGACCTTACGGGCGGCTGAGATGAGACCCATTGACCATTGGCCATCTTCACTGTACGGTGAGGGGTTGGCTCGTACCTGATGGATGGGCAGATAACATTTGTTAGGTCTAACGGCAAATGAATAAAGAATTCTTTTGAACTAAATAAGAGATTGGATAGACAGACAAACAAATGGACAGACAATCAAACTCGATTTGACTTAAAAGCGGTTTAACTTATCAGTGGTGAAAACAAGACTTCTGACCCCTCCCTCCCCAAAGCTATATGTAGGCTAGGTTCACAGTATGTGATATAAAAAGAAACCTTATAAACATGCAAACTATGAGTGACACTCATTCCAAATATCAATTGAACATCTACACATGTTTGATTTGAACAGTCCGATATTGATATTTATAATATTATCTGCTTGATAATCTGACAATGTCAATTTCATGAACTTTTCAAAATGACCATGGCATAATATCCCAAATATTATAATAGATTTAATCAAATACTTATTTTGTTAAGGGGAAATAGACTCCAATAAACTGAGCTAAGGGCTATGAGTGAGATGAGTAGAATTGAAAGAAACATTATAAAAATCAACTAAAGATGCTATCTAATCATGAAAATCAAAATAGAATTAGTTACTTTCAACAACAAGGTTTTCATTTAATTGAAAAACAGCACTTTAATCAATGCCCTGTATTATATAAAAATCCTTGTGAAAGACTCTAAGATTCCCAACAAAGAGTACTTAGCAAAAACTTAACATTCTTACCCTTCCTTGTTGCACCAACTCTCTCTGAGCATAGCCTGCAGCTTTGACAAGAGCACTGGTTGCCGCGGCGATGGCTTTAGCTGCCTCCAAGATCTGCTCCTCAAAGTTGAGACTATCGTCTGCTTTCTGCTCAAGAAAATAAGACAACACACAAAATGAATTCACATAAGGAATAAAACTTCAAAGATGGGAGGGTGGGGAAAAGAAGTATGCATTATTAGAACAACTGTACATGGAAAATAAAAGGATGATTTGAGGTGAATGGAAAAGGATTAACAAAAGTGTCAAATAAAATCATCATAACCTGTTATTATAATTTACCATTCATGGATGTTGATGAACATATAAGAGAAACATGATGCACACAGTGGAACAGGGTGTTACTGATGTAATGTTAACAAACAGTGCTGGGCTAAAGATAATGATCTTCTTTCCATTTACTTTCACAGATAAACATGTAATGGGGAAAGAAAGCATTCTATATTGTTAGAAGTCACAACCAATGAATAAAATTATCATTTCTACATAGGATGAAGCCAACATACAATGGGTGTGTCCATGCATGAAATACTGTACCATCACAAATACCGACATTGGAAAGGGAAATTAATGGTTCTGAAAATTTATCTGGTTTTTTGTTTCAATGAAATGAAATGCTCACTTGGAATAAATGAATTAAAAAGATCATCACTTTGTAATCTTCACATAAGTAGGGGCAATCCCAACAACATGAAAGGCATTTTATTTGCAATCCAATCAATGACAGTACAATTGGTAACTCCTTGGGAAAAAGTAGTTAAGAAATATCTCAAATGATTACTTTTTTGAGGACCTAATAGAACAGTATCAAAATATAAATTACAAATCTCTTGAGGAAAACCGTGAAGCATGGTTGAAATGATGAGGGAATCTTGAGTCAATGGTGCTTATGGTCTTTACATGTATCATCATCTTACAATAGACTAGAATTGAATCCTTTGAAAATCTTGTCAATTATGAGAACAACTATATTACCATCAAACTAGATTAATTATCACCATCTCTTTTCACAAGACTGTATCACTTGATACAAATGTAGAGCATTTAGGACTAATCCCAAGAAAAATTATTTTCACATGTCGAAGCCGCAATTTTTACAACATCCCCCAAACTCTAACCCTTGTAAATTAAGTGTGCCCATATTTTTCATTCAATGTTGGCAAATTTGATGGAGAATGTTAATGAAAAACATAAACTTAGGACTAATCCCCTTTTATATTTTTCTTTACGACACCATGAAAATTCCAACCTTTGCAAATTACTTGATAGAGATATTTTTTATGCCAATACTTCATATTCAATGTCGGCAAACATCACACACCTTTGAATAAGGGCTCAAATGAAAATCTTATTCATCACCAAGAGACAAGGGAGGGGAAAAAAAGAGAGGCAAGGGAGGGGGAATATCTGTACATATATCCTACAACATTGAACTTCTGTGTTGATATCTAATCTCAACAAATGAAATCTGTGAGACTCATCGTTGTGACCACAACTACAAGAAAATGTGTGAAAGTTGAAGATAGATCCCAACATATTGTAATCTGATAACATGTAGATAATGACTTTGCCATGGTAACAAATACAATTTCTATGATATCAGAGTATCATATTAAATTTCTATGATGTTGGAATTCAATACAGTCTGTAGGTCAACGTTATGTGTAGCTTGAGTACTTTGAATGACCATAATTGTAGCATGATCGTATGACATTTGTCAATATGCCATTATATGTTTACTGCCCCCATAACAGATCGCACGGAGCATACCTGAAAGGCTATTGTGGATGATAAACTAATTGAGGAATTCAAGAATATATTGGCGCAGGCATCAGCAGAGGAGCAGGAATTGTAAGGTTTATGAGGCACTGTGAGCTACGTCCCCTTAGGTTGAGTTGTGTGACATGATTGTGAACAACCAAACCTCAACCCAAAAGAGACATATCATACAGGAGATCATTAAAGACAGAAGAACAGCAGAAATGGGTTATGAGAAAGGAG
>BQKZ01011784.1:0-15463 GCA_036244855.1 Temnopleurus reevesii | reverse complement strand
GGAGTGTTCTTGTTAGGTACAATGTGACCAATTTATTGCCAAATTTATCTGCATTAGACAGCAGATAGTTACACAATAATGATGGTCAGGTTTTGGGCAGATTGCTCCTGTATATTTTAAAAGCACTGAATCAAAAGTTATTGGACCAAAACATGAAACATGTGCAATCATCCATAAAGGGTTAATGTCTTTGTTTTATTTAATCATTCTTTATTCTTTATTTTTTTAATTTTTTGTGAAAGAAGTTAAGTATTGAAAATGATACGGAGAGGCTCAAAGTAAAAGTTAGAACTGTATAGGCTACAAATCATGTTAAACTTGAAATAAGATTTGATTCACCTATTGACTTTGAATTAAAACTTTTCTTATAATATATTCAAATTTCAAATAATGTTTCACAACTATCACATTGGTCCAAAGCATTTAGTCTTTTATAATGATATTGAAATTGAAATTGATTTCTTAAACTTCATTGACATTGATATTGTTAATCTCAGTGTGCATCATAAAATTTCATCCATCTGGCTGTTTATATTGTTGTAAAATAAAATTATGTATTTTCTCACAACAATCCTTTTCATTCTTTCAATGATAGTTTGTGTCACGGGAAGATTGGTTGATTTGAAGCTGACATCGGAGTATCTGATAGTCCTTACCACAGAAGCCATCTTTGCTGTTCGTCTTTATGATCACACCATAAGAATGGTTTGTAATGAATTCTTATCGTGTTCTAATATTTATGTTTTAATTGTGTTTGCATTCATATGAATACATATGAAGTTCCAAAACATATATTAGACATTTTGGCAAGGCCAGCAATATGAAATCAGCTAAAGTAAAGCGCGTTTAGACAGTAACACGTCTCAGCCAAATTGTTACTTTAAAGAAGTAATACAATAATTATAGGGTATGCTGCATTGTTTCAAAGTACAGTTTAAACTTGGTATAAAGAGATTTTATATATTCATTCGTGATACAAAGAGAAGTTTGGATCAAGCTCTTAATAACTCATTATCTTTTAACCCTGCTATTACAAGATTACTGCTATAGCAAGTACTTTTGGTGATCCCAAGTACTTTTATATATTGCGTTTCCACTGTGTGCAGTGTTTTCAATTCAAAGACTGACATTTCATTTTTTTCTGCTGGATAATTTGTATTCTCCCATCTTGCATATCAAAGTCACATCTTCAAAGTACAGTAGTTCCGATTCAAATTAATTCCTACTAAACTGCTTGTAATGGGACTCTATCAGCACCCTATTTATACATTTTGACATCTAAAGCCATCTTAACTTCTCATTTGATTAACGAGGCTTAATAAGGATTTCAATCGTTGATCGATTAAAACAAGTGGAATTCATTGTCTTTATTCATTAAAAGATGAGAAATTTAAAGCTCTTTGCAATGAAGTAATCATCCGTGTTTGTGTTTGCATCAAGTACTAGTCGGGCCTAATTATGCGAGCTATAGAAATTATTTTGTTTATGCCCTAATTCTTGTATCTTCGTATCTCTTGCTGGCATAGTTATGTGAAGTATACTAATTATTTATTTTATGCCTAATTCTTGTATCTTTGTTTCTTTTGCTTACACTGTATTTGTTTTTAATTGTCGAATGAAAAATAATTATGTTAATTATTATTATTTTGGCAGGTCTCTGTCCAAATTATCGACACTGAAAGTCTAACAGACGGTATTGCACTGGAAGATACCAGACTCTCATACACCCCAACGTGTGCTCTTCATCTGGTCGGTAAGTATCCAGTAGCTTTCTCTCATACATATATGTTAAATGTGTATGCTTTATTATGTATGGATTATTAATGTAATTATTAGAGGCCAGCTTTCTGTACAAGCCTCACTTCTTTGCTGGCCTCTATTTTCTCATTTCTTTTGTAATATTAGTTATTTCTATTATTGTGTATGACTGTATTATTTGAACTATCAACGGAATTGAAAAATAAAATGATTTGATTTGATTTGATTTGAGAATGATAGATGATGACATAATAGTGTGTTATATCATCATACCATATGTCACAATATCAGCTCTCATGTCACCTTGCTTTTAACATACATGATCACACTGTCAGCCACTCAACGTAACTCACACAAGAGGCATCAACCTGTTGACTACTGAATTTTGTAATTCCAATAGACTTTTTGCAGGGACCACTTGGTTCAAGAAGTCAAAAGGTTATGACACCTTAATTCTAATTACGTCTCAATTCCTACATGATTTGTTGTATTCTGAAATATTGAAAAACATTAATTTTCATGGAAGAGTATCCAGACCCAAACTCTCATTGCTAAGTTGTGCATGAAGTTATGTAGTCATTTGTGTCTTTATATGACAGACTTTTAAAGCAGGATTCTGGTGACTGAAAAGTTAGTACTTTTGATGTGTACATATTATATTGTAGTAGCTAGTAGCTAGCTAATTAGGGAAGGAAAAATCTAAAATCTTTCTCCTTAAAAACACATGTTACACTGAAAAAGAAGGGATGGGCTAACTTTTTATGAATTTAGCGTCGGCATGTAAATTCAAATCCTGTTCTGACATTTGTCTCAATAAGAGGGTGCTTACATAATAATGATTTTGCTGCTTGAAGAGTTCTTGCAGAGGTAAAAGCAATTTTATGTCTGCCTCTTATCATTAAGTGGTATACATTTGTGTTTCATAGACTGCTATGCTTCAGTTTTCTCCAAACCCGCTTGACAAAAAATACATAATTGATATGTGCCTTTCCATGTACCACGGGTACAAAAATTCTCACCCAGAAATTAAATGCCATGTGCATAAAACATCAAAAATGTAACAAAATAAAAAAAAAAAACGTTCCCCGTATTTTACCAGTGAGGCGGTCTATTTTGCACATTGCTCTTTCTCTCATAAACACCCACCTAATACCCCTTGAGTCTATTTATCCAACTCCTTTTTCATACACACCCACTCTCTACTCTTTCCCCATAGCATTTGGTCCCTTTCACATCAACAGGTATAACATTGTGATCACAATAATTATGCTATGCTGAAATTTGATTGTGTCCCACAATTTTATAGCTTTTCTTCACATCATGGTCATCAAGTTGGAAATGTATGAACAATCATTATGATTTCAAATATAGGCTACTGTATTTCTTTTTAAAACGAGAAGAAACATTTAGGGGGTGTTTTTCAAAATTTGCAATTGATCACAAGTTGCAGTTCATCGGAACCCACCAATAAAAATCTTTGTTTCATGTGCATCTTGTTAGAAACGCATATCATGCACGAATGGAAATGCGCGTTATAATTTGCAATTGGTTTGCGATTAATGGCAACTTTTGAACAATACACTCTGTATGTGTAAAAATGTATTTGTGTTGTAGAGACTTACATTTCTGCCAGAAGATATTCTGATATTGTGTAATAGAAAATGTCATAAAGACATCAACAATCCAAATGATGTTCAAATTATTAAGTTTTGATTAGAACAAAATTGCTGGCTGAAGAATAACTTCCATCACTGTAAAATGACCATATCCAGCTACTGCCTTCGAGAGGACATTCACCCCTAAAGCGTGGTCAATAATTGAAAACAGTTTGTTGATAATATATCATCTGCGTGGGGAGCACCCACTAAACACATCTGTATATCATTATACCTGTTCCTGCTGTATTTTGGAAGTTACTGGGTATTTCCACATGAGAGATGGGGAGAAAAACAAGACACAATGTGTCGTGAAAGTGTTTCTTATCTCTGTAACAGGTAATGTTTTACAGGAAATGTGTCATCAATTATACCATGTACAAAGTGGAATTTTGCAAAACTCTCATAAGAAAATATTTAAATAAAGAGAACTGCTGAAACTTCTTATCCAATAATGGAGAGCTGTGGAGTGAAATGAAGTAAAAAAGGAGTTTGAGCTTTCGATCCTAGCAGAATCTTAATCATAAGCAAAATGACAAGGAAATGAAGTGAACACACAAAATATTTAGAAAATATAATTGTAATCTCATTATGCCTTGTGTTAAAATCTCTGGTGTATGCTGTCTCGAACATTGGACAAAAAGCATCTTCATTTAGAAAAAAGAATTCAAGTCAAACTGTTCTAAATCAACCTTGCATAAGTTGAATGATTGCCTAATTTTAAGTAAAATGTCTTTTAAGACCCTTCTCTTTATATAAAAATAATGATAACAATAATAATAGTTTTTACCCCTCATATAAAATATTTTCTAAAGTTCAAGATGTTTCTTCAGACCAAATGCATTCGACTGAGGCAAGGTTGACTACATGATCATTTAGAAATGCCAATTATATGTTTCAATCATTCCACTTTAGAATGTAGGCTACACATAATATTTGAATAATCATATCACATTGAAAGGAAATGATACTAATAACAAGTTTTATAATGGCTCTGATGCCCTGTAATTTTGGTAAAATTTAGAATAAACTTTGACTTGTTCTGCAATCGCCCCATTTGATAAAGTATAATAAAATGTTTCCTGTGTTATCTTGAAATATAAAAATAGGAAAAGGAAATTATAGATAAATATAAATTGCAACCCAGAATACAGAACAAGAGTGGATACTCTAATTTAGCAGGCAGAAGGATGTTTTTTTTTTTAATAGCGTCTGTTGGTTGGAAAAAGAAGATTAGATTTATTTTCATAGTTTTAACTAAATTTTTAATAAGAAAATCAGACCAAGATATTCAGCCTCTAACTCGCCAGGGCTTCCGACATCCCCCCAAATTAAATTATTCTCCAGATACAGATGTCTATTGCTGCCTATTGGAAAGTAATGACTTAAGGACTAAGAAATGGCAGTAAACTATTTTAGATGACTGCTTGATGCCATATTTCTTATAATAATAATAATAATAATACTATATAGGTCTATTTCTATAGCGTAATCACTATATGCATATACTCTACTGCGCTTGATACTAGGTACCATATTATTACCCTGGCTATAACTGCCGAACAAGCCAGTCAGGCGCTCAAGCATTCCAAGGAATAAATTCCTGCCAGGTAAAAGAAATAAACAAAAATATGTGAATGAACATTTAAAAAAGATACATCAGGTCAAGCCAATTTCTCAGGGTCTGTCAATGGAGTACACCCAAACAACTTGTTTTAATACCTGTCATAAATTTAAAATAGGTTGATTGCTCATTGGAATCTATCATATTTCAAAACCTTATCCAATAAACAATATTGACCACACTCTCTTTTGCTGGTCAATAACTGCAATGGAGAGAATCCCATTAATGCTTTTTCCCTCTGATGATATATAAGCTTTAACCCAAATAACTATGATCAAATCAAATCAATTCTTGCCCCTAATAAGTGTCTCCCCCAGGTATTTTCCTCATTCATAGCTGTCATATTTTTATGAGTTGTGACAAAACGACTTTTGACCTTTGACACCTGCAAACCTGTAGGGAGACTACTTTGCCTGTCAACAGAGAAATTGAGACATTTGTGCGTACCTAGTCTATGAATACATACCCAATTTAAGAATTCTACTTAGTGCCACCTTTCAGTTTCTGTAGCAAAAATTTAGTATTCCGTAGTTATGATAAAGCATGTTTGCAGATCAGTTTACAAATTTTTTCTCAATAGAAAAAAAGGTACAGTATGAGTAATGTAATAATATCTTTGATCAAGACTTTTTTTTTTTGCACAGCTGATTTAATGCTTGTGACATCTGCTTCGCAGAGTGCTAAACATGCCTTTTTTTACTATTATTACCTTGGTTTTAGCACAGTGCCATCCAGTCAGAAGCCTTTTAAAGGATTGCAAACTCTTATCCAATATTTCTTCACTTCACCAATTCACCTGGGTTGAGTGCAGAACAGTGTAGACAAATTAACAAAAAAACAAAAATTTGTTCAGCTGATTTACTGCACGTGATGTCTGCTTCATTGAGTGCTACAGGTGCTTTTTTGGTACTACTATTACCTTGGTTTGAGCACAGTGCCATTCCTTCAGAAGCCTTTTCAAGGAATAAAAACGCTTGTCCAATATTACTTCACCTCACCTGGGTTGAGTGCAGCACAGCATAGACAAATTAATCGCTGAAAGAAATAGATGCCATTGCGAAGATTCAATCAGATGTCCTAATTCATTCATTCAATACCCAAGTTTTAACTACTTGGTACCGGTACTTCTATGGAAAGGGTCTAGTTAATATTTTGCCAGAGACATACCTGCATCATTGATGCCATTGATTAACAACATGGATTGGGTCTATGGATGTAGACTAACTATGCAATATGCTGTAGCCAGTACACTCGACCATACACCCACACCCACCCTTCAGTGTGGCCATAATAATACTGCTGATGTGATATTTCAAGAAAACTTTTTTTAAAGAATCAAATTACCAGATGTATGGGAAAGGAAAATGTAGGGATGAATATCCACTATCAGTGTAATCATTCCCTGGCATTATTATTATTATTATTACCCTGGCTTTAATGCATTGCCATCCTGACGTCCATATGAATCATCCCATTATGTATAGGCACCCATTAATCTTTCCCATTAATCATTACTCTTCTCCCCATGGCATGCCTTTATTGTATGCTCATTTTCCACTCCTTTGGGAGCATTCTAGCAAGTCACTTAAAATGGACGCAATGGCCAGGACTCCTACAGCGTACCCAATGCTACTTCGGTAAGATGCATCAAATTGTGGATAGATTTCTTGATGAATATTGGTAAAACTTTGTAAATATCGTAAATAGTTATTCAAGCGGGGTCTCAGTTCAAAGCTTTTGTTTTGTCTGACAATACTCCTTGCAGAGTTCACACTACTAGAAGAAGAAGAAGACCGTTGCTGGGATTCAAACCCACAAGAATCGAGACTTGACCATTATGTTTTGCTTCTATAGGGTCTTTTCTTCCTGGAGGCCTGAAAAACTTGTCTGCTTTGCCAAATTTCCTTGGCACTTGCAGCGTTAATCATCACAGCTGCTATGCTCTTTCCATGACACGTTGTTAGTAAATTGGCAACAATAGCCGCCTGGAAGTGATGTAACACTGACATTTCCAATGATGAATTTTTGGGTGGATTGTTCTTGTTGCAGACTTCTGTGTCCTATATATCCTCTGTATACTTTGCCTGCAGGACTGCTTACAAGCAAGATTTCTGTAAAATTCTAGCAACAATTGTCTTTATCATTGATTTATAAAGAATTTTTGGGATTTCAGTAGAATGTAATGATATAATTCATTACTCTCGTCCAGGATTTTTATGTGTTTGTCTTGCTGTGAAGTAACCCTTCTCTAATTGTTTTGTTACTGTAGAATCTGATATTTTTTTGATGGTTTTGTTTTCGCACAATTCATGGTCTTGGCCTCACAAAAAATTCCTTTCTGTATGATGCACATTGTGTACTCTGTCAAAACCAAGATCATAAGAACATGCCAATGTTAGGAACTGGTCTGAAATAATAATAATATCTGTATGCTAAAATATCGGCTTATACAGTATCTTATTTCTTTTTTTACCCTTACTCATAATCTTGTCTTGTAGGCATTTTTTCTGTTCTCATTGTTTTTGTTGTAACTCGTTTTCCCTATGACTGACTACATAGTGCTATGATGATCTGCCAGGATGCGGGTGACATTGTGAAGTAGAGAAGTAGAACCCAAAGAAGTTCATTGTATGGAAAAATCTTATTCTGTCGAATTGAGGGGGAAGATTATGAGTGTAAAACAATTTGTAAGAACAACAAACGTATTGGCATTAGTGTTGCAGGCAGGTTACTAATGATAATAATGAATGATCTTATTTTTATGCCTCCGCCACTGTAAGGTGGCGCCGGAGGCATTATGTTTTCAGGTTGTTCGTGCGTGCGTGCGTGCGTCCATCCGTCCAATTTTTTTCAAACTTACAGTGTGTGTGAGGAAGAACAGATGAGATTTTGGGTTTAGGGGTGAAAGGTCGCAGTGCCCAAAATTTGTAAATGTTTTTGATTTCTGATGGCATGGAAAAAGTCGTACATATCTTTATGATTGCGTGATGGCGGAGGCATAAATTTTGACCGTGCGCGGTCGAGGATTCATCTAGTCTGATATGAATCTCTATTGAGAATTCAAATAAAATATTTTGTTAGCTACATGTAGCTACTTTGAAAACTTGTCAAGACCTTTTCGTTTTGGTAAGCCTACTCCCTAATATACAGGTTTTCAGGCTACTTTAGACAGCAAGATAGATGACATTTGTTGATTTTGTGATAATGGTTCCCATTTTGCAACTTAGATAAACTTGCACCTCTTGGGAAATTGCTGAAGCTCTTCTGGATTTAGTAGACTTCTACACCAAAATAATTGTTTTTAAGGCTAATTCAGGCTGCAAAATAAACCTGACTTTTGTTGATTTTGTGGTAATTTTGCCATGCAAAATGACTAAAGCTAGCTCCTTTTGAAACTTGTCAAAGCTGTAGGTAGATTTTCTCCCAAAAATAAACGTTTTGAGGCTAATCCAAACAGCAAGATAACCTGACTTTTGTTGATTTTGTGGTAATTATCCCATGCAAAATGAATTAAGCTAGCTGCTTTGGAAATTTGTCAAGGCCCTTCTAGTTTTGGTAAACCTTCTCCCCACATCATATTTTCTCAGGCTAATTCAGGCAGCAAGATAAACCTGACTTTTGTTGATTTTGTGGTAATGGTCCCCCTACAAATTGACAAATCTAAACTTGTAACTCTTGGGAAATTGCTGAAGCTTTTCGAGCTTTAATAGACTTAACACATAAATAAATGTTTTAAGGCTACATGTAATTCAGGCAGCAAGATAAACCTGACTTTTGTTGATTTTGCGGTAATTATCCCATGCAAAATGACTAAAGCTAGCTCCATTCGAAACTTGACAAGGCCGTTTTAGTTTTGGTAGACTTTCTCCCCGAAATAAATGTTTTGAGGCTAATTCAGGCAGCAAGATAAACCTGACTTTTGTTGATGCTGTGGTAATGGTATCCATGCAAAATGACTAAAGCTAGCTCCTTTTGAAACTTGTCAAGACCCTGTTAGTTTTGGTAGACTTTCTCATAAAAATGAATGTTATGAGGCTAGTTTAGGCTAGATAAACCTGACTTTTGTTGATTTTAGTGGTATTGGTCCCCATGCAAATTGGCAAATTTAAACTTGCACAAATTGCTGGAGCTCTTGTAGGTTTAGTAGACTTTTACACCAGAATAGATGTTTTGAGGCTAATTGACGCTGCAAGATTTTTGTTGATTTTGTGATAATTATCCCATGCAAAATGACTTTTAAGCTAGATCCTCCGAAAGTTGACAAGGCCGTTTTAGTTTTGGTAGACTTTCTCCCCGAAATAAATGTTTTGAGGCAAATTCAAGCAGCAAGATAAACCTGACTTTTGTTGATTTTGTGGTAATTATCCCATGCAAAATGACTTTCAAGCTAGTTCAGGCAGCAAGATGAACCTGACATATTCGCTGATTTTGTGGTAATGGTCCCCATGCATGTTGGTAAATTATAAACTTGCACCTCTTGGGAAATTGCTGAAGCTCTTCTAGGTTTAGTAGACTTTTACACCAAAATAAACGTTTTGAGGCTAATTGACGCAGCAAGATAAACCCAATGCAAAATGATTAAAGCTAGCCCTTTTGAAACTTGGCAAAGCCCTGTAGACATTCTTCCCAAAATATATGTTTTCAGGCTAATCCAAACAGCAAGATAAACCTGACTTTTGTTGATTTTGCAGTAATGATCCTATGCAAAATGACAAATTGCATCTCATCCTTCCTGACACGTAGAAGCCATCTTATTCCTGGTCTCCGTGACCCCCAGAGTCTACGTTTCCGGAAATTGGAGCTTGGTTGGGTTGATAGCAAACGTGTCGTGGGTTGATTGGTCCCCCATAGGGGTAACCATGCTCCCTCGACCCTTCTCATCAGGGGGGCAGGGAGGAGGAAATTGAGACGAGGGATCGCATCATTTCTTTAACTCTTTGCTCCAATAAACTCTCTGCATTGTATGCAAGGAAGAACCCATTCTGTATTGTAATATTGAGATATACAGCCAACAATTTAACCCTTTCACTCACGAGAGCTTTTAGAGGGCCAATACCCTTTAATCCATGTTTTAGATAAAGGTCTTGCAATACCACTGGTACATGTATATTGATTTAAAAATTTCCAGCTTCAATTGGTACATTACGCAGGAGATTTTACTCCACACTGTAAAGCAATAGATTGGTTAAATCTGTATATAGGGACATAAGCAGAGCAAACGTCCAGCAATAGGACAGCACTGTATTAATAAATAGGTTGATAGGTTCATATGGGGACATAGACAGAGTAAGCCAATATTTTAATTTGGTGGTATTTCAATGTGATTCATTTTAGTAATGTGAATGTTATAGTCTTTGATGATGTTTATAATGTCTGTGCTTGTGCGTTTGCTAGTATTGATTCAGAAAGAGCCATGTATATCAGTGGTGATGCACCCTTAACCCATCTCACCAGGGGGTCGGGGAAGAGGATATTGAGACAAAGGGTGGTGTAATTTGT
Organism: Temnopleurus reevesii; assembly: GCA_036244855.1. NCBI lineage: Eukaryota > Metazoa > Echinodermata > Echinoidea > Temnopleuroida > Temnopleuridae > Temnopleurus > Temnopleurus reevesii. Next base: position 4,927 of record BQKZ01011784.1, on the reverse strand, counting down.
TGTATCCCCCACACACCCATCTTCTTTGTTTTCTGCATACTTTTTTTTTCTTCTGTAAACAGTGAATTAATGTTACCCTACTACCCTTGTTGGTCAAACACATTTCCTTGCAGTTTATAGGCAATCATTACCTTGTTATTGTGCTTTGTTTTTCTGAACTATCTTATAAAGCATGAGTTCTTTAGAAGGAAGCTTTCATTTTAAAACAACTTTTTTTCCCTTCTCTTTTTTCCCTTTTCTTCTTTTTATCTTTTCTTTCTTCACCATGTTCTGCTTTTCAACCTCTCATCCTAATTCTTCTTCTCCTTGTCCTGTGTCCAAATCTACTTTTTTCCGTCCCCCTCTCCTCCATCTCATATTTGTTTAGCTTTTCTTGTATTGCATCCGCTGTATGTAGAGTTTTTCCTCTGGTATTTATATTACTACTCTGTTCTTCTTCTCGTACTACATCCAATGTACTATGTGTATGAGTAAAGGGCATATATTTATTTCTTGATTAGGAATATAATTGACTTGTTGTAAAAAGTTTAATGTTATCATCTTTGTCTTATTCTTTAGATGAAGTTGTTCTCCTGACAAAACAGCTTCCTGACCCAGATACACTGCCACAGGTGAGTCTGCAAAATTCAATCAAATTTAAATTTCTTTGTGTTTTACTTTCCAATCAGAGAAATTCATTTTCAGGCCCTGGCAATTTGGGCCAAAATATGTCATACATGTTGTGACATGACATTTACTCTAGTGACAACTGCTCCAATCCTGATAACTCGGTAGAAGTACAGTTAATGTTACGGTTGCGATAAGGCTTACGCTTCTAATTGGTGTTATAGGGTTAACATTAGGTCTGAAGTTCTGCTTTAACCATTGGACCAAATGTCATCAGACCAAATGTCATGGAACCCATAATGCTGCCTTAGTCTTCCTGTGTAATTCTCCCCATCGAATATAGCCGATATCAGCCAATATCACCTTTTGATATTGATATCACGCACTTTGGCTTTGGCACGCTCACTTCCAGGATCCATCTTGATTTCACTGTATATTATGCAAAATTTCAATCCATGTGTATTTAGCGTAATTTTCGTTGATTTGCGTTGGAAGCCCAGCATTGGGCCGCTTCGCAAAAGAAACCCATATAACAAATAAATGCAGATATGAAAGAAATATATATAAAATTATGCTTTTATTCGCGAAAATCGATGAAAAAATATGACACTAGAAGCCGCTGACGAAGTTTACCGTAGAAAGCCTATAGACATTTGAAAACACGCGAATGTTACCGGAACTACCTATGCCAAGTATCTGGGCCAAAATAACTAGTGCGCTGCAGACGTGCAAATTTGGAGAGCTATGTATGCGATAGGGAGAATTGTGGTTTGCTCTTGATTTCCCCTGCTGAATCTTTTCTGGCTATGCCAGAAAGCTTTGGATAGTGTTTATATTACTCATACATTTGTTTACTAGCAGGTGGATTAGGTCATAACAGGTGTTTTCTTGATTAGTTTGAATCTGATAGGTTTGATGCCTGATAAATTACATGTTTCTCCTCATTCACCTGGTATGCATATGAAACAATACTGGGAAACAACATATCGTTCGTTTGTGACTGGCATGCAAAAATATTCATGTAATTATGTAGTTGCAGTCTGCTTGGTCTCTGACCAATTTCAATTTCAAATCTTAATTTGAAATCATCTCAAAGCCTAGAAATCAGAGTACACACAATTACCGCACACTGCTTTTAAGACTAAATAATAACACAAAACCCCCCAAATCAGTGATGCAAAAATGTAACATTTCGGCGATTTAATCAGCAGTCTTGCCACAGAAATATAGAAAAGTTATGCATGGATGATTTCTAGAAGAAAGAATGATGTCTTATTTTTAGATCAAGATGCTCTGTAATTTACCTGAATGAAGGACTGGACTTGATTACATGTATATCATATAAAATTGGGAAAATCTTTAGTTTGGGAGTTATGCAGAGATTTATTTGTTTAAATCTATAGTAGATGTTGAAGAACTATTTGTAGAAGCTTCAATATTCTACCTGATTGAATTTTCTTTTACTTATTTTGGGCTGTTTTAAGTCCACATAGCCCCATGTACTTACTTGATATAAGGGGTGTTGTTCAAAAGTTGCAATTGATCACAAGTTGCAGTTGATCGGAATGCGCCAATGAAAAATCATTGTTTCATGTGCGTCTTGTTAAATGCGCATACCGTGCACGAATGAAAATGCTTGTTACAATTGGCAAATTTGCAGTTGATTTGCAGTTGATTTTGAACAACACCCCATAAGTCTCTATCTGATATTGATAAATGCGTTAAGATTTTAATAGAGTTAGAGTGATTTTTAAGAATTGTAAGTGGCACGGTACAAGAAAACTATATACTAGTAATGTGGTACCTATAAAGTCCTGTAATGAAATGGGAAAATATTTCAGTAAATAGGCAGCATTGATTTCAATAGTTTCAATTATGATATGTACAAGGAGCATTAAAATTTTGTTTCACTTAACTTTACACAAATTAAGAATTTTTTTTTATTACATATCATTTGGAACATCAGAAATAACAACTCTTTTCAATACTCAGGAGGAGTATTACTAATTAATACTTTGTACATTTTACATGTAAATAGGATGCACATGTCCTCCCTGTAGATATAACTTTGTTAAGCCAACATCAACTATCAAACTATATTTGTACAAAAATGATTCTAATTAAGAATTTTGAGGCGAGGTGTTCAATCTATGGGCTTCTAAGACAGAAGCCCAGAATAAGAAGGTGTTGCAAATGAGCTTGGCTGTTCACCTATAGAAAGCTGAGTCTTATTGCAATTAAAAAAGGATAAACATATATTTTCAGACAGAATAAGACTGGCCTTTCTTATTTACATGAACTGAAACACTGCGGGGTGAATGACTGCAGAGCGGTGGCCCTCATGCAAATGGTTGAATACTCTTTAATTTTAAGGCCCTAGATTTATTTTGTCAACTGAAGAGAGATATTCCCATCCAGACCCTACTCTCTGAGCGGTTGTAATCATCTTATTTTCCCTTTTTAGAAATTCTTATTTTCACTTTTTGCCATGTCTCCTTAAAAGGCCACACAAAAGTAATTTGTCATCAATTAGCAATGGAAATGTATTTTGACATAGTCCAGATATTCATATAATTTCACCTCTCACACTGTTAACCTCCCAGCATGGTTTGAAACCAGAGGCAAGATTCAAAGTAATATTTTATTAGGTTACAGAAGTACTTTCGAGGTCCTTTCCTAAGTTACATTTACTTTAGAATTTGTTTTTCCCTCCACAAAATACAAAAGGATATTGGTAAAATAATTCATCAGGAGAAATTGATCATAACAAGGAAATATGCTATTTTGTAGTTTAATATGAAAAGTCTCCACAAAAGTAGTTTGTCAGTGAATTAGTGATGGAAATGTATTTTGACATAGTCCAGATATTAATATTGTTTTACCCCTCATATTGTTAACCTCTCAGCATGGTTTGTAAGCTAAGGCAAGATTCAAAATTGTTTTCATTGGGAGTATTGTAGAGGTCCTTCATTTTCATAAATTTACATAAATAAAGATAAATTTAGGAAATAGAAATTTCCCCAAAACTAATTTGTCAGTTAATTATCAATGGAAATGTGTTTTGACATAGTCCAGATAATGAAATTATGTCACCCCCAATACTGTTAACCTCTCAGCATGCTTTTAGAAACAGTTCAAGATTATAAATGTATTATACATTGTGTTATGAAACTATTTTGGATGGCCTTCTATTGGTTATTATATAAGATGTACTTTATTTCTGATTTGTTCTGCTTGTTGGTAAAGTAATTCATTAGAAAAATATCAAAAAGGTGAAATATGAAAAGTCTCCACAAACTGATTCATTAATCAATTAGAAATGGAAATGTCTTTTGGGATAGTCCAGATATTGAAATTATTTCTCCCCTCATTTTGTTAACCTGTCAGCCTGGTTTGAAACCTGAGGCAAAATTCAGAATTGTATTCATTGAGAGTATTGTCATGGTCCTTCATTTTTATAACTTTACATGTTCATAAATTACAAACATACTTTTAGATTTTGCCTTTCCCTCAACAACGTAAAATGATCATTCACAAGTAGACCTAAAAATAAATGTTTAGAATGTGAGAAGTTTTCACAAAACTAATTTGTCAGTCAATTAGTAATGGAAATGTGTTTTGACATAGTCCAGATATTGAAATTATTTTACCCCTCAATACTGTTAACCTCTCAGCATGCTTTCAGACACAGGTCAAGATTAGAAATATTTTTCACCTTTTCATGACATCATTATAGGGTTTCTGATTACAGTTTATTTGGAATTAACATTCTCTGTGCAACAGGATATTGAATAAAAACATTTCCCACTGTTCAAAATTCTATTGTAAGCGTGTCGTGAAAATTGAATCTCAATCTTCACTGGCTGTGATGTTGACCAGAAAAGGAATTAAAGAGATTAAAACACCTAGATAGATAAAACAGCAGGAGGTAATATTCATAGAAAACAACTTATGGAAGTCTCCAAAAGATTGATTGTTGAATTACCTGATAGTATTTTCACATAAATCCATAAATTTATCGACACTTTTATACAAAAGTATTGAGGCCTCTCAATAGGGATGAACACCAATTCAAGACTGCAGGTGCTTTTCAAGGAAATATATCTGAGAGATTTAGTGCCTAAGATAAGGCAATCCGTTTCATCAATTTTATTTTGCTTCATGCTCAATTTTCTATGTTGGCTTTTGTAAGCATATTATACTTGAGTCATACAATAACCATTTGTTCACTGATTTTGATTTCCAGAAAGTACTAAAAATCATGGTTTTCTTAACATTCTTTTAAATCTTAAATTTGCTAAACGTGGATTTAAATTGGTTA
>BQKZ01011783.1:4067-17652 GCA_036244855.1 Temnopleurus reevesii | reverse complement strand
TATCAATGTGTGTGTGAAGTTCCCCTTTAGATATCAACATGATCATCAACATTAATCAAATTTTCAAAATTTCCAAGTTTTCCAATTCATTATTCATACCTTAGTTGCATTTCTGTTTGAAATAGATTTCTCTAAAATTTTGTTACTGTTATTTCTTCCAGTGGCATGCGCCCTACAATCAGTGCTCCTAACAATAACAATATAACATGGTAGTGTAATGTCAAGTGTATTGTGTGTTTTTATAGAAAACAGAACACCGTGATATTGTCTGAAAACGATGAATTGTTCATCATATGCAAAATTTCATCTATGAGTACAATGTTTGCATACTCTCGATAAGTGCATGTGCAGTATGGACAGAGATAAAGTTAATAGTTTTCCTCCGTGGCCCACCATTAAAAGAGAAAGAGAGATATTACACTGTACATTCACTTCAGTTGGCTTCACTTTTATTTCCAATCAGAAAAATATAATTGAAATTAGTCAAAAAAACAATTTGAAAACTAAAAGGAATGATTGAGTTACTAATAAAGTGATTATTATTTGAGTATTGTCATCTAAAATTAATTGATTAGAACAAAAATAATAATTTGGCTGGAGGCATAGGGGTCTACTAAAAGTAGGGCTTGTAGATAATACCCCTCAAAAATTTAGAAATGTTGAATTATGAATATATTCATGTATGTATATATTGGTCCAAACATACTATAATAGTTCACATACTGGCAAATATGAATACATGTAACTCTAGAGAATGATCAATATTGTGCATTGATTAGCCAATTTAATATAGAATGCAAAATATCCCCAAATTTTCGGGGGCTCCTGCCTCTTTCGTCAGGGGAAAACAAGTTCTGATATTATACAGAATGCGCATTCTCAGGCAAGGTTGCTAAGAGCACTGACTGAGAATTCGCATCCTTCACACCGTATAGACAATGGAAAATAGATGTGTGTGTGATCTGGTATATTGTTATGATGTTGCAAAACGTAACAGACATATACACTTATATATCAATGTAAGACAGCGAATGCTAGAACATTGGTTTTTAGTATGTACTTTACAGTATCGTGTGAACATGAATATACCACTTCATTTTGACCTTGCCCTTTGACTTCCGAATTGACAGTTTCAATAGTGCTGGTTAGTCTGCTTATACAGACCTACTGTAGCATTATTTTGTACAGCGTTGATGAAAATAATAGATGGCAACACTCTGTGCAGAAGGGACAAATGAATCGGACAATGTGCAGAAGTCAAACACTACCATTCCTTGCCCTTGGATTTCACGAATTTACAGTTTCGATACTGCTGGTTAGTCTGCTAATACAGACCCACTGTAACATTATTTTGTACAGCATTGATGAAGAGATGACAACAATGTGAGCAGAAGGGACAAATGAATTGAACAACGTACAGAAGTAAAACACTTCCATTCCTTGCCCTTGGACTTCACAAATTGACAGTTTCAATAGTGCTAGTTAGTCTGCAAATACAGACCCACTGTAACATTATTTTGTACAGCATTGATGAAAATAATAGATGGCAACACTCTGACATCTTTGAGCAGAAGGGACAAATGAATCTGACAATATACAGAAGTCAAACACTACCATTCCTAGCCTTTGGACTTCATGAATTGACAGTTTCAGTATTGCTAGTTAGTCTGGAAATACAGACCCACTGTAACATTATTTTGTACAGCATTGACGAAAATAATAGATGGCAACACTCTGTGCAGAAGGTACAAATGAATCGGACAATGTACTTCTGTAAAACACTTCCATTCCTTGCGCTTGGACTTCACAAATTGACAGTTTGAACAGTGCTAGTTAGTCTGATAATACAGACCCACTGTAACATTATTTTGTACAGCATTGACGAAAATAATAGATGGCAACACTCTGTGCAGAAGGGACAAATGAATCGGACAATGTACAGAAGTAAAAACACTTCCATTCCTTGCCCTTGGACTTCACGAATTGACAGTTTCAATAGTGCTTGTTAGTCTGCAAACACAGACCTACATGTACACTGTACTGTAATGATGGGCAGTCGAAAGTGATAATATCATTATACCCATGCTTCAATTTAACATTATTTTGTGCAGCATCATTGAGAATAAGAGAGGGTAACATTGTGAACAGAAGGGACAAATGAATGGACAATGTACGGAAGTAAGAACACTTCCATTCCTTGCGCTTGGACTTCACAAATTGACAGTTTCAATAGTGGCGGTTAGTCTGCTAATACAGACCCACTGTAACATTATTTTGTACAGCATTGACGAAGATAATAGATGGCAACACTCTGTGCAGAAGGTACAAATGAATCGGACAATGTACTTCTGTAAAACACTTCCATTCCTTTCCCTTGGACTTCACGAATTGACAGTTTCAATAGTGCTGGTTAGTCTGCTAACACAGACCTACTGTAACATTATTTTGTACAGCATTGATGAGAATAAGAGATGGCGACACTCTGAGTAGAAGGGACAAATGAATCGGACAATGTACAGAAGTAAAAACACTATCATTCCTTGCGCCTGGACTTCATGAATAAACAGTTTCAATAGTGCTTGTTGGTCTGCAAAGTGCAAAATACTACTCCCATCATGGGTTCATGTACATGTAGTCATAGGTGTAGGCTATATCCATGCTGCAATTGAACATTATTTTGTATGGCATCTGTGAGAATAATAAAAGATGGCAATATTGTGAGCAGAAGAGACAAAAGAATCAGACTAAGTAATTGTAACCTCATTCAAGCATTGACAATGGTATAGGCCTAGATGCACAGAAAAAGAAATCTCCTTCCCTCTTATTTTGTGTAGAAATGTTGAAATGTGGCACCTCAACAGGGAAATTAGAAGTGATTTGTCCCTTCTGCTCACAGTGCAAATAAGAAAGGCAGGTTTGTGTGTGTGTACATGTATGAGAGAGAGAAGGGAAGAAAGAGAGAGAGAAAGAAAGAGAAATAGAGAGAGTTGCAAAGAAAGAGAGAGAGAGAGAGAGAATGAAAGAGGGGGGAGAGAGAGAGGAAAAAAAGAGCAAGCAAGAGTGAGAAAGAGAGGGAGAGAGAGAGAGATAGAAAGAAAGAGAGAAAGAAAGAAAGACAGACAGAAATAGAGCCAGGAAAGAGAGAGAGAGAGAGAGAGAGAGTGAGAGGGGGAGAGAAAAGAGAGATGGAAAGAGAGAATGAGAATTCTACAACAATCGAAACGTTTTTTGGTTGGTGCTAGAGAAAGTGAATCCGTCTTTTTTTCCCTTTGACCTTGGCCTTGTTCATTTTATGTTTCAATAGGGTCAGGTTTGTGATGAGGCATGTACTTATAGGTTGGCAGCTGTCCGTCGTGAAAAATAATTTATGAGAGCTGGAGGAAAAGGGTATTGTGACCCTTTTTCTTTTCATTGCTTGTCAGCTTTTAATAAGGACGGAATGAAATATTGTTTAGCAACCTTTGAACCTTTATTCGCCCCAGGCCCTGATTCCTAGATCCCTTCTTGTTGCTATTCCTATGGTACATAGTACTCTGCAAAAGTAGTCTTGATTATTTTATAAGATCACTTTTAGGAGGGATGGTGCTTCAGATGTAACAACTCTGTTATATCTGCAGTAAAGTGTATTCATAGGTGGTTTAAATAAAATCAGCCTAGAAATTTAATGTCCCAAAACAAAAATTAATTTGCTGCATAGCCTCTAGCAGAGGCCTTAGATTCTACGCAATGCCCTGTCCTGCGATAGCATTGTAACTGGATGTTAAGGGGAACTTCACCCAGACATTTGAGTGCACTCAGTTGATGAAGAAAAATACAGTGGTCAAACTGTGAAAATTTAAGCAAAATCCGACTATCCATTCAAAAGTTATGCATTTTCAAAATTTTGATTTAAACCCCCTCATGGGCTCCTCAAATTGGCACAGTACAGGAATGAAATGGCTGCCAACATGGAGAACTCTTCATTCACTTCGTACACAGAATTTCACATTTTCCTCTTTTTCCAGAAAAGTAGACAAAATTTTGTTTTTTCAGTTAGATATATTATAGCCACATCAATTCTGCAAGCATTCCAGAAAGAACGGTGCTGGTTCATCATTTGAAATATGATATTGATCCATTTTCAGTAAATTTATATACAAAGTGCATGAGGAGTTCTCCATGTATGACATCACAGATTATGCTAATTGGCTATACGTTGCCAATTCAAGGATGACCAGCACAAGTGGAACTAATAACTTTGAAAATTCATAACTTTTGAACGGATTATCCGATTTTGCTCAAATGTTCACAGTTTGTTCATCTGATTTTTCTTCATTTACTGTGTATACATTATTGTCTGGGTGTAATTCCCCTTTAACATGAACGGTTGCTCTCCAGACTATGACCCCATTTACACTGTATAACTATAAGGTTATTGTTCCTCTGTTGTTCCGTCTCCGGCAATGCCATGGGAGTATGTAATATGCATCGCATCATGGGCATACAGATCAAGCACATCTGTTTCAATTATTAAGTCCCAAAACACTTACAGCCTTTGTTTGTCCTCCTGATAATCGCATTGATAGGGTAGTTTGCAAGCACATACCCTAGACTTTCGGTGTGTGCATGCGCAGATCATGATACAGGGTGTGCATATTGTGAGACTACAGCATACACATACAGCATTGCTCTGCAGACACACAATGCATACCCTGTATCACTCTCTGTGTGTGCGCACAACGAAACCCAAGGGTCTGTTCTGGCAGACTATTGATAGGGGTCGCGCTTAGAGCCGAAACCTGAAAGGTTTCAGAAAAGTTATACAACGATCCCCTAGCTCGGAATTTAAACTTTGAGCTTCGCTTGGTGTCAAGCTCACAGTTTCATTAATAATGAAACATGAAGGTCTACGACCAAACCACAATCGACAAGTATTCTTGTGATTTCGTCTAAGTTTTTGCAAGGTCATGCCCCCCCCCCCTCGGCATAATTTGTGTGCCCAGTCACGAAAATTCCTCACCGTGGGATGTCAATCTCATGGCTTACATGTACATGTAGTATTCACGTTTTTTTGCCGGAGAGTGGCCTTGAATTGTTAATTCCCCACTGCGTGATAGTTTTTTTTTCATGTTGACCAAATATATATCTAAACAGCAAAATTTCCTGTTCTCTGGGAGATTGTACCCTCGTGTGAAAATTGCCCATGAGAGAGATAACAATAATGATTGTGGCTACTTGTACAGTGCTTAGGTCCACCTTATCGGTGCTCTTGGTGCTGAAAGCTTTACACTCACTATTATCCGGCTCTAGCTGGCAGCCATTACAGAGATCTATAGATGGCCTTGCTAAGGGGATATTTAGAGGGGATGTGTGAACACTGTAACTTTGTAGATTATGAATGTTATTGTGGTAACAATACAGCCTCAGAACTGCAGGGCGTATGTATCAAAACCTCAGGAAATGGATGAAGGAATCTATGGTGGCTCATGGGGGGGGGGGGGGGTGTTAACACTGTATTTGTAGGTTATAAATGTTTTTGTGATATATAATAATACACCCTCAGGACTGCAGGGCGTATGTATCAAGGCCTCAGGAAATCGATGAAGGAAACTATGGTGGCCCAGAAAGGAAGTTTAAATAGATATTGATTGAAAATGCTCCATGTAGATTGACAATTTTCCCTAATTGTTGTGTTGATTACCCGGTAGTTTTTTTTTAAATAAATTTATATATATATCACGTAGTAAAACTATGTCTGCTTTCAACATACTGTAGTACTTACTGATTTTTTTTCACCAAACTAGTAAACTAGAAAATGGCTGAAAAGACTATGGGCAGAAATCTGACTGTCCCCGAATATGTAATTTACCAGTTTACGAGATACTGTTCTGAATTTATTAGGTATTCTTAAATAGCCTCTTTAGGTCTCCACAGATCTACATTTAAATTTGTCATACTTCGATATACCCTATCAGCTTTAACAAACTCTTGTAATCTTTACAAATGAATGTAGCTATTCAGGATATGACATATTTTTCACCCAATATGATGTTATTTTTCCGCAAAGTTAATGTTACATTTTTGTTGCCATGTACATCAAGATGTTTATAGAAATCTGTAAACTCAATAAAGGATTTTAAAGACATTGTCACACATTACGGTTGTACTAAATGAAAAATGATCAAATCAATGACCCTTGGTATTACATTTTCATTGATGAAAGCAATTTTACGAAAGCAATGTTATACATTGCTTTTAGGTTGTTTAAAAGGGCGTCAATTGTTAATTAACCAGGTCTTAAAATGGGTCATTCAATTTTGATCGTTATTTTTTAACGAAAACGATACACTGCCAAATCACTCAACCTTTTCAAGAAACACCTCAAAACCCATCTTTATAATTCCTTATGAAGCTGAATGTAGGTCTTGTTAAGCAGCGCTTTGTATCCTCTGGAAAAAACGCGATATGAATTAAATTATTATTATTACATGTATTTATCATCATTATTTTTGCTCATGATTATGACTTGTGAAAAACGCTATCCATTGTTACATATCATATCACAAAATGGGAAATTCAATTTTGATCATAAATGTATTAATTTTTTTTCTACAAAATTTTTTCTAAATTTTTTTTTCTGCCTTTAAGTTCTTAATAGGCTATCAATTGTTCATAGATTATGTCATAAAATGAGACAATCAATTTTGATTGTAAATGTTATAGATATTTGCAACGAAAGCAGCGTGATATATTTCCTTTATTAAAGTTGTTAAAAAGGCCGTCATTGTCATAAAATGGGACATTCAATTTTAATTGCAAATCTAGTAGTTTTTTTGCAACGAAAAGCCAAAAAGGCTATCAATTGGTAATAGATCATGTCATAAAATGGGAAATTCAATTTTGATTGTAAATCTATGAACTTTTTTTCTACAATTTTTTTTCTACAATTTTTTTTTTGCCTTTAAGCTGTTAAAAAGGCTATCAATTGTTAATAGATTATGTCATAAAATGGGACAATCAATTTCGGTCGTAAATGTATTAGATATTTTCAATGAAAGCAACNGATGTGTGAACACATGTATTTGTAGATTATGAATGTTTTTGTGGTAACACTACATCCTCAAAACTGCAGGGCGTATGTACCAAGACCTCCGGAAATGGATGATGGATATGGGGGAGGGGAGGGGGATGTGCGAGCACTGTATTTGTAGATAAATGTTTTTGTGGTAACAACACAGTCTCGAAACTGAAGGCGCATGTACTAAGACCTCAGAAAATGAATGAAGCCAGCTATGGTGGCTCATGGGGGGGGGGGGGTGGTGTGAACACTGTATTTGTAGATTATGAATGTTTTTATGATATAACAGCCTCAGAACTGCAGGGCGCATGTATCAAGGCCTCAGGAAATGGAGAAGGAAACTATGGTGGCCTAGAAAATGAAGTTGAACTTGAAACAGATATTGATTGAAAATGATTCATGTTGACAATTGACAATTTTACCTAATTGTTGTCTTGATTAGTTTTTATAAATATATATATCATGTTACTCAATTATGTCTGCTTTTAACATACTGTAGTACATAATTACTGATTTTTTTTTCTCACCAAACAAGTAAACTAGAAAATGACTGAAATGATAAGACTATAGGCAGAAATATGACTGTCATCGAAAATGTAATTTACTGGTATATGAGAGAGTGTTCTGAATTTATTAAGTTTTCTTAAATAGCCACTTACGCTCTCCATTATCAAATTTGTTATATTTCGATTTAATAATGAACTGCTTTTATATACCGCCTATCAACTTTACATGAGAATTCTCTACAATGTAAGCGCTCTACAATTGCAGGATTATTACCCTGGCTTTAGCAGTGCAGCTACTAGGTGCACAAGCTTTTTGCAAGAGATAAGTTCCTATCTATTCTGCTCACCTGGGTTGAGTGCAGCACAATGTGGATGAATTTCTTGTTGGTTGAAAGGCGAGAGTCTGACCACTACTTATAACACGGTGCCTCCCTATCAGCTTGAACAAACTCTTTTAATCTTTGCAAATGGATGCACTTTTTCTGGATATGACATCTCTTTCACCCAATATGATGTTTTTTTCCCCCGCAACGTTAATGTATACTTCTTGTTGCCATGGACATCAACATATTTATAGAAATATGTAAACTCAATAAAGGATGTTAAAGATATATAGTCACACATTATGGTTTTACTATTTGAAAAAATATCAAATCAAGCTGTCTGACATGTTATTACATTCATATCTATAGATGAAAAAACTACAAAGAATAAAAAAATGTAGGTATTCTTTTAATATACAGGCACTGTCGAGATGTTTATGACAATTTGATGAAGCGCTCCACAGACGGATTATCCTTCCACAGTGTGCCTATGTATATAATATTTTGAAATTTAGCTTTTTTGTACCATTAAACATTGATTTTGAAGGGTGCTTACGTTTACCATAAAGGTATCATTCAGAATCTGGCAGTTTAGATTTTTCCACCAAAACAATGTTATAGATCGCCGTTAGGTTGTTAAAAAGGGCGTTGATTGTTAATAAATCATGTCATGAAATGGGATAATCAAATTTGGTTGTAAATCTACAAGATGTCTTTTACGAAACCAATGTTATTGCCTTTAGGTTGTTAAAAAGGGCGTCAATTGTTAATTTACCATGTCATAAAATGAGAAATTCAATTTTGATTGTAAATCTATAACAAAATTATACAAATACAATACACTGCCTCTAAAGTTGTTATAAAGGCTCTCAATTGTTAATAGATTATGTCATAAAATGGGACAATCAATTTTAATCGTAAATCAATTAGATATCTGTTACAAAAGCAATGTTATACATTGCCTTCAGGTTGTTAAAAAGGACGTCAATTGTCATAAAATGGGACATTCAATTTTAATTGTAAATCTATTTGACTTTTTTTTATAACGAAATGGTAAAAAGGCTCTCAATTTGTAATAGATCATGTTATGAAATTTGACGTTCAATCAATTTTATTTAATTCATGAAAGATGATGCAAGATATGACTGAAGTAAACTTGATAAGATTTCCTCTATGCCACCATAATTTGTTCTGCAAAAGGAAATGAACTAGGAAACATGTTGTGCTGTTGGGTGGATCAGTGTCTATCTAACTTTAGTCTACAAAACAGACATGATTCCAACCCTCTTCCACCCTGACAAGAAAGCCATTAAAGAGTCAGTCTGAGCAAGAAAAATCTAGCTTCGATAAAAGCAGAAAAGTCAGACGAACAGATCTAACCAAGTTTTAAGTATATCCGTCAAGAAATTGGAAAGTTATGATTATTTCAACTTTATAACTCAACAGATGTTTGTCATGCAAATTGGCAACGTTGTGTCACGTGATATGACGTGTTCGTGCACTTCTCTGCAAGCAGTTTATTATATCTTATTGTTTAAAAAAATCCCCCCTTTCAATAATGCTAAAAGAACAGGGTTTTTTCGTCTACCCTGTACATACACATGGGCACAGATACTTTATTGATTCAACTTTTGGAAGTTTAAAAAAATAATAACTTAAAACCAGAGAAAAAATGATTCTTAGAAGGAATGAGTTATAATAAGTTTACTGACAGGAATTGCATGACATACGTCATCTCATGTGACCGAAAGCTCCGTGTTACGACGAATCCCGAACAGTACATTATAAACCCACAGTTCAATTAATATCAAGGAAATATTTATATCTTGTCGGATTTACTTCAAACTTTTTTTTTTTGTCTTTTCGTCTGATTTTTCTGCTTTTAATCAAAGCGAGATTTTCTTGGCACAGACCAAGTTGTTAGTGAATTGAGTTTAAGTTGTTTCTTTGTGGTTTTAATTTATTCCACCATACACTGAGCATTTGTATTTCTAATTGCAATCAAACTTTTATCAATTGGATTTAGGAAGGTTTTGAAAATGGGGCTGTTTTGAAGACTAGTTTTAGTGATTGGTCATGGGAAATGCACTGCACTGCAATTCTAATTGGATATAGTAAATGATCGCACCTTCATATCAAAACCACTATTTAGGCAGAGTTTTGGAAGAGCCTCTCCAATATATATCTCGATGTCGTAGAACTTATTATTACCATGGCTTTCTTTTGTCCGCGGGTATGTATGCAAAGTTTTATAAGGTTTTCTACATTTGTGTAAGTTGTGACTTTTTGTACCTTTAACATAATAATGGGGTTGAAAAAAATGGTTTGTTTAATATGATCATTTAAAAGGTGTTTTTTTTTACCCGTGTGGGATTTTTTAGGTCTCCATTTCCAGCACATTGAATAATGGTGATTTATGCAGTCATCATCATCATCATCATCATCAACATCATCATCATCAACACCACCACCACCATCATCATCATCATCATCATCATTATGATCATCTTATTTCCACATTATGCATGTACTTTGGGCTTTATTTTGGGCATCAACAACAACATCATCATCATCATCTTCATGAATTCCATTCAGGTCAATTTAATTTGATTGTACCAGCGTTTAAATTTTTCATTATCATCATAAACACTTATCCAACCCATCTTCATTGTTATCTTCCTTATTACCATCATCACCATCACTACTACCACCACCAGCACCATCATCATCATCATCATCATCATCATCATCATCATCATCATCATCATCATCATCATCATTATCATTCTAATTTTCATTATCATCATCATCATCATCATTATCATTCTCATTTTCATTATCATCATCATCATCAACAAGTACCACTACCACCATCTCTACCACTACCACTACCACCACCACTACCACCACCACCACCACCACCACCTCTACCATCACCACCACCACCACTACCACCACCACCACCACCATCATCATCATCATCATCATCATCACCACCATCATCATCAACATCATTATCATTATCATTATCACTATCATTATCCACGTAAACATCATCATCATATTTCCGCATGCATGTACTTTTATACTCCTTGTCCTTCGGGCTTTATTTTAAGCTTGTGCCTATATGATAGTGTCCATTGGAGCACTATCTTCCGTTTTCCACGTAGTATTTTGATGATTATTTGGGTATTATGCATTCTGGAGATGGTAGCTAAGAAGATTGTCAAATATTCTTATCTGCATGTAAACTTCAAATGTCTACACTAAGTATTGACACTATCTGTAATATTGGGACCAGTGGTATATAAAGAATGCCCAGCCACTCACTCTGGTGCTTGACCAAACTGCATACACATTCCTGATTTCTCTGAAATGGGGGGGGGGGGGACATCCAGAAAAAAAAACATACTAGGGGTCTTCAATAAAAAAATATCCTTTTTCTTTTTCTTGCGAAAACCTTTTATTAATTAGTGGAGAATTTATGAAATTTTTCTTCCACCCTTCCAGAACACTGAAATTTATTTATAGGAGGTAATATTCAAATGCATCCCTATTGGAGTAGTAGGGTCCATGGATAGAGTTTAGAGGATCAAAATATAGGTCTATAACACAGATAGCACATATTTCGTGCATGTACATGTATCTGAAAGAATCTTGAACATGCAGATTTGAGTCAGAATGTGCAAAAAATATAAGAATAGGATTTATAGGAGGATACAAAATAATTGCAGGTTTTCATGTGAAATTGCCCTGTACCAGCATTTCATTGTGCATTGAATGCTGTATGGTAAGGGCATCCTCCTCTGCGCCGGGTTGCTCATCTGTACTTGATATACTGTATAAGTTGGAATTTTCTTAAAATTGGGTTTATTTTCGCTTATTTCATGGCTTTGTCCTCACAAATATTTCCACTCTATATGATGCACATACAAACACTGTCAAAACTTGAAAATAGCAACAAGCCGCCAATGTTTCAAACCGGTCTGAAATCGCGAAAATATCTTTATGCTAAAATATTGCCTTATACAGTACGCAATGTAACTCGCGTGCCCGGTGAAATGAAGACTTTTTCCTGAAAATTCACCAACGGCATGTTAAGTGAGTGGGATGCTGAGGAGGATGGCAACTATTTTGAACTGCAAAAATGAGAGGGATGTTTATTTCATCCGAAATGACATTTTCCTGGTCATATTTGCCGAGATAAATCTCACACATACTCGTTAGGATATTTGTGATAATATCACATTAATATTGAAAATGATATCTATTGATTTCATGCTTTTTTGCAAGCTGAAAGTTTAGGTGCGCAGATGTTAGATCTCCCATCACACCTCTGTCTGCTGTATCTCGTTTACAAGCTCTCCCATAATTTGAGATGTAGATTTTCTTCTCCTTCAAATTACCATCTGTTACTCATTCTTCACGTCTGATTGTTAGTCTTTGTTTCAGACCTGTCTACATCATTATTAAAGGGGAACTTCACCCAGACATTGATGCACTCTTAGTGGATGAAGAAAAATACAATGATAAAACTGAAAATTTGAGCAAAATCCAATAATCCATTAAAAAATTATGAATTTTCAAAGTTTTGATTAAAATCCCTTATGGGCTCCTTAAATTGGCAACATACAGGCACAAAATGGCTGCCAACATGGAGTACTCTCCATTCACTTACAGTGTATCTGTACACAGAATTTCACATTTTTTTTTCTAGAAAAGTAGACAATAAATCAACAAGATTCGTTCAGAAATGCATGCAGAATCAAAATGTCCATATCATTCTTGAAGAGAAAAGTACAAATTTGTATCCTTTTCTAGAAAAAGAAGAAAATGTGAAATTCTGTGTACAAATTAAAGTGTATGGAGAGTTCTCCATGTTGGCAGCCATTTTGTACATGTACGCTGCCAATTTGAGGAGCCCATGAGGGGTGTAAATCAAAACATTGAAAATTCATAACTTTTTAATGGTTTGTCGGATTTTTCTCAAATTTTCACAGATTGACCATTGTATTTTCCTTCATCCACCGAGCGCTCATCAATCATGTCTAGGTGAAGTTCCCCTTTAACGCTTTATTGTTGCTATTCTTTAGTTGTTTGGTATCAATATAAAAGCTAAAAGCAATTGATGGGCCTATCTATTCCTCTATATAAGATTTTGTGTGTTTGCAAGCTTTTCAACAGAGACTGGGCATGGAGATTTTCTTCTCCTTCAAATTACTATCTGTTTTTACTGTTCTTCACTACTGATTGTTAGTCTTTGTTTCAGATCTGTCTATATCATTAATACAATTGGTGTCAATATGAAGCTGAGGATGGGCCTACATGTACCCCTGTATTAAAGCTTTTGTGTGTTTGCAAGTTCTTTCTCATTGAATGGACCTGGGGATTTTTCTTCTTCAAATTACTATCTGTTATACTCATTCTTCACCTCAGACTGTTAGTCTCAGTTGTTTCAGACCCGTCTACATCATTAATACACGGAGGCGCCGTAGTGTAGTGGTTCTGACTCTCGCCTTTCAACAAGAGGATCGTAGGTTCGAATCCCAGCTATGGTGTCAATTTCCTTCAGCAAGAAATTCATCCACATTGTGCTGCACTCGACCCAGGTGAGGTAAATGGGGACGGCAGGAAGAAATTCCTTGTAATGCGGAGCGCCGTAATGGTTGCCAGCTAGAGCCGGGTAATAGTGAGTGTAA